>VZRE01012014.1:24495-53185 GCA_013396775.1 Cephalopterus ornatus
CCCCCCACCCCGATAACAACACCCTCTCCCGGAGAGGGATAAAACCAAAAGGCCAAAGACACTCCTCCCCCTCACAGACTTTCCAAGGGCCATCAGCTTTGGAATGTCAGGTCTGGGCCAGTTTCTTTATGTTGTTAATTGCTCATTCAACCTCTTTCACAGCAGCGGGCAGGGGGAAGGGAAGAAAAATTCCTGCCCAGTTTTTAGCACACTTGAAACCTATGACACCAGGACAAGAGATATATGGAAATAATGGAGTGAAGAGCCATGTGAAGGGCTGTGAAGATGGTTAAGAACTTGAAACATCTGTTGTGTGAAGAGAGGCTGTGAGAGACTGAAAAAAAAGTTAATAAAGCTATTACTGGCTCAAAACAACTCAGAGGGGTTATGATGGGGCAGATCAGGTTCTGCAAAGGTGAAATGGAGCTCTCCCTGTCCCCCAGAACCCTGCCTCCTTCACAGCTTCTAGTGCAGGTGTTAGTCCCTGGCACACTGAGAGCACTACCCCACACCACACCCCCTGGAGCCCCTAAACCAGCCCCAAAGTGGCTGGCATTCCAAAAACCCCACCTGGGAGGGGTGGCCACAGGAGTCCAGAGCAAATTAAACCAACACTACGCTGCCTCCGCATGTTACATGGCCCTACCATTCTTGGACTTGTGGTAGCTGGGTCTACACTGGATCTAAAGGTGGTAGCTATTATTCTCTCTCTATACATGTATCTCTTTCTTTACTTCTTCCTCTTCGTGATATTTGGGTAACTTAACCTGGACGGGTTGGAATTTTACTAAGTCAATGCTTTGTGAAATGCTTTACATTGATTAAAATCTTGTTTTAAACTTTTGCCAAGTTCCCTTATTTTCCAAAGTTTGCCAGTAAAAGTGTGTTATTCTCATCCCCTGAGAAGCCCTGTTGCATTTTTCCTATGTGCAGCCTCAAGGCATAAAAGAACTGAAGGCCCTTTAATAAATCCATCAGGAGGATTTTTGGAGCCGTGTATATTTTTTATGTAAAACCCCTTTGATGACCTTGTGAGAAGAGCCTGGGGTATTAGAGAGGCTGAGGGAGATTGCACTGTTCAGACTAGGGAAGAAAAGGCTTGGGGAAACTATCAGTGTATAAATACTTGATGGAAGGGACTAAGAAAGACAGAGTTAGACTCTTCTCAGTGGCATCCAGTGACAGGACAAGAGGCAATGAGTACAAATTAAAATACAGAAAATTCTATTTGAAACAAACAAACAAACAGAAAAATTATGTGAGAGTGGTCATGTGTTCGAACAAGTGAGTCAGAGAGGTTTTATGGGCTCCATCTTTTGAGAAATTTAAAGCTTGCCTGGACATGGCTGTGAGCAACCAGCTCTAATTGACCCTGCTTTGAGCAGTGGGGCTGGATAAGATCTCCTACATCAGTGAATCTGCTATTCTGTGGTGCGTTTTCATGGAATCAAAAAATTGTTTAGACTGGAAGTGACCTCTTGAAAGAGAGAGAGAGTTGGCCTCTGGTCAGCCTGTCCAAATACAGGAGCATCTTCACAGTAAAAAGGTTTTCCCTTTAGTTCAAATGTAATTTCAGTTAGTCAGTATCCACTAGTTATTTCTTCATTAAGTGCACACAAAAGATTGTCTCTAGTCTGTTTTGCTGTGTATTGTTTCACAAGATGAATTATGTGGTTTTTAAAATATTTTAAACTATTTTCAAGCTCTAATTGATAAGCTTATATTTGCACACACATAGAAGTATTAGCTGCTTTGCATTGTGTTTTAAAAGAAAAAAATCAGATGATCCATTTTCCAAAGGGAAAATGGAAATTACTGCAAAGGTTTGCTCTTTTTTATGAATTGTGATTGTGCATAGGTGTCTCTTTGAGAGTGAGAGATAACTCCTCTATCCCATAAAATCTTTGCATTAGACCTACATTCGTAAGGATATTATTTGGAGCTTAGAAAAAATGCTAAGGTCTAATTCCAAGGGAGCTATTTGCATAATATTGGGCTATATGAGTCCAGCTAAGAGTATCCAAAATTTAGATTTTTTTTCACTTCAATAGGTTGTTTCTTGTTCAGGGAGTTGACCGTTTTGAACCAGGTCTAAGATATTTTTTACCATACCTTGTAGATGATGACTAAAGATGTAGATTCTGCTTTGGGGACCAGTAATGAGATCAAGTAGGTCTAACTTTTAGTAATTTTATCATTAAAGATATATTTGAGCGGTTCCCTTTAGATCTCTTTTGCAGTAATTGAAAGACAAATAACACTTCAGAAATCACACATTGTGGATGTGCCTCTTTCAATCCATGAATAAAGGGAGACTTGCATGACTACCTCAGAAGAAATCTGCATTATAGGATGACTAGAAAGATGAAAGAAAAATGTCTAAAAATTAATGGGTTTGATGTTTATAATGAGAAAATGTATACAAATATGTAGATACACTCTTTTATTCCATGTAAGAGTAAATTGTAAATACTCTGCATTTCAAAATGTTTAGATGAAGGTTCAGTATAAAGACAAAGACCACTGACAAAAAGGCACATTACTGTTTATGGTGGTAATTTTTTGATGCCTGGCGTACTACATTAAAAGAGTGGAAAACCAAAATTATTTTCTCAGTGTTTCAGAAGTTAACATTGTGTCACAGTTTACATTCAACATTTACAAAGAGCAGCAGACATAGGATATTTGTATTTACCTCATCACTAAGCCAGAACACTATTTCATCAGCTTCCTGTCCAGTATTCTTTTTTGTATCTCTGCATTGTCCTACAAAACTTATTAAAAAAAAGGAGAAAAAAAAAGAGTCACCTTGCTTCATGAAGTGTCATCTCTGATGCTATCAGTCACTATATTGTGCTAAGCAAGTTGATTTTATGAGCTGGAGAAAACCCATGGCTCATAAACTCAGCAGAGGTGAGTGAGTTATGACAGTCGTTCAAATACGTTAATGAAATTCCTAAAACATCAGTATGGTACATTAGTCTTCCTAACATTTAGCTTTATTAGGCACACAGATCAATGAGAAGCTGTCTTGTATGCCCATTGTTTAGCTTCATTGAAATCCATAAATTTTTAGACTGCTTTTCCCCCTGTAGCTCGGGAGAAGCTTCAGTGGTCGAATTTCAAATTTTGGATGAATCTGAGGATTTTGTAGGTGTACATAGGAGCTAAGCCCAATCTGTCAATTATAAGAAGTTCTCAATGTGAACACATTGGTTCACTAATGCTAGGCCTAACATTATTTCCACATGTTTATCTACAGATCTTGACTTCAGTCAAATTAGCAAGTGCTAATGTGTTCCAGAATCAGTTTTGGAACTGCCTACACATACTTCTCATTTCTATGCTTGTAAAAGTGGAATATGATGTCATGGTACATATTACCAAGGTACTAACACTTCTGTGACCAAAAATTAGCAAAAAGTTTAGAGACTGAAGAATGATGATTTTCTGAGTGAGATTTGAAATGAATCTTCTGCAAAAAATCAAGAAATTCACCACATTTTAAATGAAATAAACCTCATTTCTATTCTGAAAGTATTGAAAGACAATTTTAAATATAAATAATCTTTGTCATGGAAATATTTTTATGTGGAATACTTTATTGATCTCATCAATAAAGAACAATTATGAAACTGTATAACTGTATAACACTTTGCATTTGAATGTGGAAAATTGGTTTAAAAAAGCAATTAAGTCACTTTGCCCATCAGGGAACAAATTAGTTACTCAATAATGAAGAAAATTCTCACTCTAGCTCTAAACAATAGACCATGCTATTCTGCGCTTTGCAACACAAAAAATAGTTCTCAGTTTGATTTTTATGTGCCTTTCTCCTCTTCCTTGTTTTGTTCTTTTTGTTTTTTATTCTGAGTAGCATAAAACCAACAACAGCAGCAGCAATAAGAAGAATCCATAGAAGAAAGAAAACTGCTGTTTCCAGAGGTATAAATGAAGAGCATGTAGAAGTTCTCCACTTCATATGCCTACATCCTCTGATCGAAATTTGTGTCAACTGTTCTTAAATGATGAATATTAAATACCTCTGTAAAATAACAAAAAGCTCAGTAGATGGAAAAATGACCAAGTGACAAACCTGGAACAGTAGCCAGTGGTGGGAAGTCATTGTTTGATGATGCTTTTTCTAAAATAATTGTCAAATAACCAGCACTGAATATTAAATAGTAATTGATAACGTCAAACAATTCTAACAATTGATTAAAAAAATTTATGGATCATAAATAGGACTAATAATCATAATAATAAATAACAGAGGTAAACAGAAGAGTCAGAAAAATTAGTCTGGATCACTTGGTAATTTCAAAGTAAAGGATCACCCTCTAATAAAAGTGATTAAATTTGAAGAAATATATTCAATAGGAATAAATAGAAAAATTTGGAAAGCAGTGATTCTGAAAAAGATATAAAGATTACTGTAATTGTCTGTGAATACATATTGCAATATTGTCAGAAAAGAATACTGAAAGGCATAAAGAGGAGGACAGTATGAAAAAAAAGGGGTGATATTACCTCTACTCAACTCAGTGAAACAAATATACGAAGTTAGCATGCATGTTTTTAAAAGATGTAAACTTGTAAAGGATATAGAGAAGCGACATTTCCAAAAACTGGGAAAAAAATGGCTCATGGTGGAAGATTTAGAGCACAGTCTTTTTGGTTGATCAACAAGATTAAGTGGTTTGATTGCACTCATAAGTACTTATACAGGGGCAAAGTGCCCATTGCTAAGGGGCTTCAATCTGGCAGAAAAAGGCCTATCAAGGACCTATGCCTCGAAGCTGAAGCCAGATAAATTCCAATTAGAAGTTAGGCACATCTTTTTAACAGCAAGGGCAATTAATCACTGAAACAAGCTACCAAGGGATAAAGTAGATCTTTCTGTCTGTGGAAACCTTTAAATAAAGAATGGTTGCCTTCCTAGGAGATATACTTCAGCCAAACACAAGTTATTGTCTACTCAAATGAAAGTTATTGAGCTCAGAAGAGGTATAACTGGGCAAAGTTTAGAGTTTTATAATTGAAAAAGCCCAGGATTGATTATTTAATGGTGCTGTTTGACCTTACTCTGGAAGATTTTGTGGTGGATATCCTTAGTCATTCCTGTCCCTCTTGTAATTTGTTTATACATAAAAATATTGGACCAGAAAACTCAAACTACTGCTTGAAAAAACACAATTTTCCTTCTTTTGAATTTGCAGAATAGGTGTACAGTTTACTGATATCTAACTTTGTTGTTTCTACTGAAGTTGATAAAAGGCAACAATGTTAATGTTTTGCAATTGTTTTCAAATACAAATATATCTCAAATATATAAATAGCCTAAATCTATCTTCATTTTAGCAGAACAAAATATGGTTCAAGTATTAAAAAAAAAAATAAAATAGAAGATGGTAGAGTTCGAAGCATCATAGTGATTGACCAAGAATGGATAGGCCCCAGTTTGAAGTCAGCCAGTGAAGTCAACGGAATTAATCATAGTTAAGTATAAATCTTTGAAGGATCAATGTTTTAGTTTTATCACTGTAATAATTCAACATGACTTCGAATACAAAAGCAAAATGGGCATATAGAATAAAACAATGGGATGTTTAAACCAGCACTAGCAAATAAGAGATATCTTTAATTAGATGTAAGTTAAGTAGAATATAGATCTGGGCATCAGGCATCTGGGGACAGGGACAGCTGAGGCCAGGCTGAGATGGGGGTAACAGCCAAGGCAGGGTTGTGGGGAGCTGAAAACTGGTCCCACTGCAGTCTTTCTGGAGCAGAGACTGATGGCCCAAGTGGGAGCTGAAATTGTTTCCTGGGCATTTGTCAGCGTGGGGGGAGTCTCAGGGAACCTGGGCAAGGACAATGAGAGTTGGTGGTGACTGCAGGCTCCTAACACTCAGCAATTTCATACACATCTCCTCTGGCCCCATGGTCACCACTGAAAACAGGGCACAAAGCTTTAAATATGCCATCGATCTCCATGTGTTTTGTTACTGGGTCCTCTATCTCACTGACAATCAGATTCAAGTTTTTCTTGAACCTTTTTTCACTGGCAATGTACTTACAGAAACCCTGGTTGTTGTTTTTTCATTCCTTTCTAATGTCAGCTTTCCTAAGTCCTCACCACACACTTGGGCAATGTCCCTTTTTTCCCACCATCCCTATTTCCACCTTGTGTATGCTTCATTTCAGCAGTCAGGCAATCATTGTCCAGACTTTGCTGACTTTCTGATGTACTTGTTTGACCTTCTGCAAGGAACAAGTTGCTTTTGCACTCTGAGAATGTTGTTCCTGAAGATCAATCATGTCTTCTGAGCTCCTTTGTCCTTTAGGGCAGTTTTCAATGGAAGCTTTCCAAGCAGATCCCTTAACAAGCCAAAATCTGCTCTCTTGAAGCATGTTGCTCTAATTCTGCTACTCTGTGACTGCTCACTCCCTGCAGGATACACCCTGTCCAATTCTCCAGCATGCACAGCAGCCGAGTTTGCCATTAACCTGCAACAACTCTGGCAGCTTTGGGATCAGTAGATCTAGTGGTACACGTCATCCCATTGGCTTTTTGAGCTTGTTAAGTCAATAAATTGTCTTTTACATTCTTCAGAAATCACCTGGGTTGCTTGAACCCAGACACATTGCCTTTGCAGGATGTACTGAAGTGGTTATTTTTTCCCCATGAATACAAGGGCCTGCAGCTATGAGTTTTCCCTTGGTGTTTAAACAAGGCTTTATAAACAGATGGAATCCCACTGTTAAGTATGAAATCCTGAAATTTAATTCATGTGAACCAAAATGTACAATGAAATGTTTAGTAAATACTAGCTTTTTCTAGAGATGATATGTCAGACAAAATAGCAAAAGTTGCTGAAAATTGTAGACTAATAAGATGATATATGCATTGGAGAATTGGTTTTCAAAAATTTGCTACAGTGTAATTGACAATTATTATTTATCTAAAAGAATCCGAGGTTTTGTTCTAAATGAAAATCATAGCACACACCATACAGAGCAGTAAATTAAAAATATTCTTTAAGGAACATGCAAGTTAGGAAGATAATACTGAGAGAAAAAACAATGAGAAATTGTGTGAACACTTGCCATATATTCTACATTCTTGCTTTGAGATATATTGGGGGTTTTTAAAAGTAAACAAACAGTAACGTCATTTACATACACCATCCAATAATAAAAATATCCTTGAAACAACTTTACTTCCGTGTTCTAAAAATTATGACTTGCATTTTTATTCCTATTTGAATGTTATACAGAGATTATAGTCTTGCAACACTTACCTAATTATTTTCCTTTTTTCTGGACTTGTTTTGTGACATTAATTCATTTTGTTCATTGACTAAACTAATATTTATGGCAACGTGAGAGCTAAATTTTTTTTAAAAAAAAAAGGGGATTTGGAAGCCTTTCATATATAAGGATCAGTATTTCAGTAAAAATACGTGGAGATTTCACTTGTAATTCACATGGCAGGGATTAGCTTTCCAGTACTATACAAAGGTACAAAGGAAGACAGAGGCAATATTGGAAGATAGACAAAATTGTCCTTGAAGGGGAGGAAAAGATATAGCTAGCATCCTCTTCCCTATTAATCTTGGCCTGGTTTAAAGATACAGAACTTATCCTGTATCCTTCAAATGTCTTTTGGTAGATGTCACTAAAGTGGTTTAAGAAACAAAATGCATCATATATTGGCAAAGAAATATGTCAAACTTCTTTTATATTCAAATTGTTGTAAGACTTTTTTTTAAAGTACACCAAGTGCATTTTGAGGTCATTCTTGTTTATTAAATATATTTTTAAATACTGAAAAATGCATACTAAAGACTTTGAGGATTTCTAAGCCAGTCCATCCAGTTTCTAATTTAAAGACATGAACACTTAATACACATCAATAATCCTTTAAGTAAATTCGTAGCTTAAGTGCTGAACATGAAGATAATTCTTTCCATTGGAAAATGGATTCCAAATAGCTAATCTGCTTAAATAGATGCTTTGTAGAAAGATCTTACTCAAAATATCTTTACAAAACTGATAAGACTGTTTTGAATAATGCATTCCCCCTCTAGTTCTAAAAGGAAAATGATATCAGAATGCACAAATATTGTCAGTCCTCACACCTGGTTTAAAACCATTCCCCTACTCATTTTGCAGAAAATTAGTTGTTTATGTCTTAGAAGATGATACATGTGTGTGTGTACAAACACACTGACACAGATGTTTTCTCAGATGGAACTAAGGCTACATTTCAATTATTTTTTACATCACTTACAAAATAATGCATAACCTTATTTCTGGTTGAATTCTGCATATACCTTTCAATGTTAAGATGAATTCAATATTTTCTGTTCAACAATCTGTCGGCTTACGCAGCAAATAATGACAGTTATGTTGATGCTGACAATTGCTCCCACAGCTATTAATAAATTCTATTGAAAACTGGAGATATTAGAGGCAAAATGTTCAAACAGAGAAATCACTAAATTTAGAAAACTATGGCGGCTGAATGAAAAGGTAATATTATTGGTATTTGTTGTACTACAAGATTTCTGTGGTTTTAAAATCACTTCACCGTTACAGTAGTTTAAGTATAGCACAGCATTATCTCTATATCCAACATTTAAAAATATGAGAGAAAACTGTTGCTACAGCTGTTAGAAGGCATGGAAAGAATATAAGACTTGAGTGAAATATATTCACAGGATATTCGGAGAGCATAGATTTTACGTGGCTATGTATCACCTCTGGCTTTTTTTGCTGTATTGATTAATATGTGAATGATGAACCGATTGATTCTTACACTTTCGTTGTTAACGCAGAAGGTAAATATGTAATGGTACTATGTGAAACAGTAAAAACTCAAATAAGAGATTTTACAAATATTGAAAGAATTATGCAGGCTTTTTGAGATAAAAAATGAAAACAAATAGCTTGAAGTATCTTACTGTATCTTACTGAAACAATGAAATTTCTGAACCAGCTTTTCAAAACCTTCTCTTTCAGTCTTTTTGCTGTTGTTTGTTTTTCCCCCCAATTTTTAGAGCACAGTTATTCTTGCCCTTAATAGATCTATTTCTAAGTGAATATTTTTGTTTGAGTAATTAAATTTAGGACGATATAGGTTATAGCCAAATATATACCTTTGCAAATGATAGCAGTTAAATCTTTGGAAATGTCTCTAAAAAAGAGTAGATCAGAAGCCAGTAGGTTAATTGTGAATTCTTAAGGAAAGCAATCTCAAATACATTTGTAATGGACTATATCTTTATCCAGATACACTGACCATTACCTATTATTTCTTGATTCACTTTTTCAGTTTTACAGTGGTGCTATTCAGGGAAAATTGAGAAAAAAATACTGTATTTCTGAAGCAATAAAGCTCTTAGCCTATATAGCACCATGACTGAAATAAAAACCAAAGTATCTGCTGCTTGCTGTCTCTTCACAATTACTCTCAGAAATGGTAGTTCCAAATGACTGAAGAATATTTCAGAAATAATCATATGTGTATTGTCAAGAGTTGCCTGGGATAGCTGGTCATAGAAAATTCAATTCTTCCAAAACTGATGGAAAAGCAATTAAACTTTTAATACAGAAAGTTGGTTTAAATAGACAAACAAACAAACCAACAACCAACCAACATCAACAAAATAGAGTGAGTCTTCATGGTCATTTTTCATGTGTGAAAGATTGGTTTGTAAAGTTGTGGCCAGATATATAAAAAGTATTTATATGTAGGCCCAGACAGAAAACTTTATAACCAGTACATAGACATTTCTAAATTTTGAGTTCAGAAAACTGGGAATTATAGTAAAGACATAAAACATTTAATGATTCAATTATAAAAATTTTGCTAAAGAAAATATTTTATATGGTATCAAAATTATTCAAAACCAAAATTAATCTAATGTTTCCATTAAAATTTCATTAAACCTGCATATATCTTGAAAATGTGAAACCCCCATTTAAAGTAAGTTGTCTTCTTGCAAAGCAGAAAAGACTCCCAAATAGTTTTATATTCAAGGTTTGACCAATGACTCATATACTACTTTAGACAGTCTGAAATGTGTTCTTTGGGAGTTGATAAACAAATACTGACAATATTTTTTCATTTTGTCTACCTGATGATTAACTGAAAAGAAATTATTCATTTTGACATGCTTTGGATTCATAGTTATAAAGATTTTAAGTGACAAATGTAACCCTATTACTTGAGCATGTCTGCCTATGTAGTATTGGAAAAACTATTATTTTTATTCTATATATCCTATTTATTTTAAAATATTACAACTTTTGCAGTTGCTGATAAATTTCTGTGAAGGATTATATCATGTAATTGGGTTGTGCTACCACAAAGGCCAGCAAGTCTCTTAGCTGCAGGAGGAAGTAAGGACAACAAAGGTCAATAAGACCAAATTTTCTGGCCACCCTGGAATCCAGTTTCATGCACAGATCAGTAAACAGCACAGCAGGATTGCCACAGGGTAGCCTTTTTTGTAGCCCAGGAAATATGATGTTTTGTCATTACTTGTAAAAAGCCCTCAGGCTTTGAATTGACCTGGCAGGGCTGTCTCTCAGGACTCGCTTACACTTGCCTTGGTCTGAGCTGATGTTGGTTTTCTTTCCCTGTAATAGTAATTGTCTTGCAATCAGGTAAGTATTGCCTAAATCTTTTTCAAATTATATAGTAGTAACAGATAGCCATTCTATGTGAGGGGAATTGCTAGCAACATCAGCTTTAAATATGGTGTGGAAGAATGTGGATACAGGATGACACCAGAGGTTCCAGTTTATGAAAACAAATCACGATGGTCAAAACCTGATCAATGCAGGACTGCACCTGTGTGAGTCAGCTAAAACTTACTTCAGAGAAAAAGCAGAGAACCAAAAAATCGAAGGCAGAAGAACTCCCCACAATTAACAATATATTTCTTCTGGTAAAAACCTCAGGACACTGATGGGTTCCTGTAACTCCCCACTTCTTACTAAGAAGACTGATGCTCTTGACCTTAGTACCCAGTGGGACAATGAAAAAGTGGCACAACATGAGAAGAAAGAGATACATTGTAGGAAGCTAATATTTGTTAACTGTTTTTATTGATTCAGTGTTCTCTCTCTCGATTTCAGCTTTTACTGAGTTTTACTGTCATTGGAATTGTAACTGTGACTATTTCTTGCCTTTTTTTTATATATTTCTGAAACAATTATTAGACATAAATTCTTAACCTCATATATAGTGTGTATGACCTTTTGTCCTGAAAAAGATTTTCATGTGTGTTTCTCATCTCTATCCCGAAAAATCTTTTGGATGTCTCCTTCCTAGGATGTGCTGTGATTCTTACAGCTCTCAGGCACCAATTTTTTATACTGCTGAAGCTTGGTCATGTTAATCTTGTTGATTTAAATTGTTACGTAACTTCTGCACTTAACCTGTACTAAGTCAGGCAAAAGCCAAATATCCATAAGGAAATTATTATTGCTTTGTGCAGAAGACAGCTTTATTCAGTAAAAAAAAAGTCCATTTACAAAGGAAGAGGAACCCAAATTAAAACCTAATCAAAGACATTTAGTTGAATGAATTAGTAAGAGTAATGTAGGGCTTTTTTGTTTTGGGAAAAGCACTCTGGTGATAAGCAAGATACAATTCACTATAAAATTGGTTTGGTAGAGCAAATCTTGCTTTTTATCTGGTGTAATTACAGGCCAGTACTGGATCTTTCTGTATGGAAGATAAGAGGTTAATATGTCCTTCTCTACTGACTGATTAAAAAATAAGTAAACCTTAATATTAATGTCACAGAGTGAGATTTCTACTTGATCAAACTCTTAACTGCTGTAAATTGAAGCAGTTGCAGAGTCAATGAGCTATACCACCAGTCTCTAATCTATACCTCAAATAATTTTGTAAAGCTAAATAGCTGTAAAACAACAGAAACTTTTCCGAGCTGTGTTTACAGAATAATTTGGTCTAAGCATAAGTTAAACAGACAGTCCCATTCATCAAACAGTTGTTAATCACTCCTTTCTAAAATTGCATAAACCAAAACAAAATTTTAAGTAAAGCTTTTGTTTATTTAGTGTTTTCCAAATTAAGGCTTTAAATGCTGCTTATTTTAGTTATAATGTCATAATATTTAAATAAGAACAAATTAATTTCCATAGTCTCAGTAATTTTAATTCTGTGGTTTTAAGAATAACAGTAACTTTCTTATACTGTCAAGTAATGTACTTTGTTTGCCATAAAAGTTCATATCCTATCTGGGTACACATAGTAATGCAGTTATTCTGCTCCTGTTGGTCTGTGGATTTGACATTACTCCTGTCTTCTCCTGGGAAAAGCAGATTTTTTCATTCAAAAGGCAATAAAAACTCAATATAAATAACTCCTTTTCCCAGCTAAATTTAATACTCAAAATTATGCAAAGGTGATGGCATACAAAAACTCCTCACCAGCCACATTATATTCTTTAATTCAACTATCATAATCTGAAGATCTTTCAATTCTTTAAGTCTTTAGACACTCAGGATAGAAAGACTCTACATTTTTTGAATAAATGAAACACGAAAATCTATATGTAGTAATTAGCATACAGAATTAAGTTGACATTCATCTCACCTAGCTGCAAATCACTGAAAGTTCAATGCATCATCTAAATTATTTTAATGTCCCTTATAAATTAGCAAGAACTTAGAATATTACTGTACATGAGCTATCTGAGAATACTGAGGGGATGACTATCCCTTTTTACTGTCCACAGAGGGAAGGCAAGGACGAAGCTTTTAGCTTTTTGATTAATAGAACTAGATGGGATACATCCTGTGTCTTTTATTTTAACACATACTATCAAATAATGAGATTTGGAGATATTTTAAGCTGAGTAGAAGATTATTCTTCTCAAAAATGTCATTTTCTTCAGGGCAAAGTAAAACAAAAATCACCCAGAAATTCTTCCATTAGGTGGAGGTAAACCTTGTGTCCAAGAGAGATATTGCACTGCTCCTCACTGGAAGGCCATTTGCCATCAGATTGTTCATGACTCACATAACAACGATCTGGCCCAAGCAGGTGCTGTCCTTTGCTGTGCTGTGCTGGATGTACAGCCCGGCCTTCAGGATTTTGCTGTGCTGAGCAAATTCCTTGTCTGCAGAATAAAATTGGCCAGCTCATTGTAACAGAGATGTTGCAGGCGGCTCCCAGTTGGTACTGGCAATTGTGTCACCTGTGTGGCCTTGCCTTTACCTAGAAGTGTAGCAAGAAGTTCTCATGAGAACATCCTTGCTGTTTGATAGTAAAAATCATGAATAGAGTTTTCACGGAAGGAAATCCTGTAATAGCTCAAAGAACCAAAATGATGAAACCCTTCCCACAACTAGGACCCTCGTGGTAGCATGCTTGTGGACGGGAGATGGGGTTCCCACCGCTGAAAGAGATATATGATTGTCTATATTATTCTATCTATCGCATCACTGCATTGTTTGAATATTTTCCAGGTTGTGTATTAAGTAGGATACGTAATAAAATATAACAAGTAGTTCTTTTTTTGTGTGTAAAAAAAGAACTGTACAAGTCTACAGATTAATTTTTTCAATATGTTCAATTTTCTATCTGTGTAAAAAGGTTATCTTTATGTAAGGATGCTAAAACAGTGTTCTTCATATTTGCTGAGGTTCTGACATCTTTTTACTCCCTACAGAGGCTCTTATCATCATCATCTGCACAAAGGAGAATTACCCTTCTGGATGAAAGTTCTATTGGCTCAAGGAGCAATGCTGACTGTTTTGATTGTCTCGAAAGACTTAGGTTTCTATTTTAGATAGCATTTGGTCTGTTAATTGAACACAGAGCAATATATTTGATGTATTTGTAAGACCCTCCACTGCTGAGAAGTGCTTTGCAAGGGTTTTCAAAGACCTGATGACTTCATTCTCAAATGCAGTCAATGGGTTTTATTCATACTGCAGAGCAAAAATACAAGTGCAACCAAATGAATACACATACAACCAAAACAAGGTCATTTGCCTCAATCTTCTCAGTGAACTGGCGACAGTAGAGAATGTACATGGGAACACTCTGTGAGAGAGAAAGTGACATTTTCTGATATAAATACCTGGTCTATTCTGTGCCTCAGCTATGGCCCTTTTTAGGGCAAAAGAGTAAAGAAAACAGTAGGAGGTACAGTAATAAGTGCAATGAAGTATAAAATTGCTCAGTATGTTGGCTATAAAGGCTTTAATGCTAATCCTATTATTTCTCTGCTCCAGTTGTTAAAAATTCGAGATTTATTTAGCTCATTATCTGAGTTTAGAGTTGCTTTTTCTGAAATTGAAGACATTAGAGTTTTACTAGCAGATCTGTGCAGTTTTCTAAGGGCTTTCAGTCTGTTCAGTGGGAAGATAATTTCAGTTGATAATTAGATAATCTCTGTTGAAATTTCAATCTTAATTGTTGAACTAGTCTTGTTTTAGCCTGCTTTATAAGTAGATATTTAGGCACTGATTATCTCAGTCTAAAAGCATAAATTGCTGACCATTTTCCTCTGTATTTTCATGAGGTGGTGTAGCTATTCTGGAGAGAAGCAAAACATAAATTAATGTATGCCACCTCTTTATAAACTGCACAATATTCTCAACTTTCTGTGAAAGTCCATTTCAGATTTAGAATGAAATAGCAGCTGATAAAAGAGTATGTACAGTTGACATCTTTAAAAGTTTTACCCAAAGGTATATGGATTTGCATAGTTCCAAATTGGTCTATGTTAATGCATAGAATGAGCCAAGAGAAGCCTTAGCAACTAGATAAACCAGATCTTAGATACTTGCTGAGACTGTCATGGCAGAGATCTTCGATAGGAGACAAAAATGTTAACAAGCTAAGGAGCAGCACACAGAATCTGACTTCACTGAAATAGTGGTATTCTTAGAAAAAAAAACAAAAGAAACATTATTCAAACCAAGCCAGGATGCTCACCTTCAGTACACCTCAGCTCATTCTGCCTGAAAACAAGAGGTGCTTGAGACTTTTCAGGCTTGGATATTATCAGTCTACTTCATTATAAATGAACAAAACCTCCTCCCTTAGAGTTGTCATGACGAGTTGAAATATGACCTGTCAAAATCTAAAATAAAACTAAACTATTTTACTGTTTAATTGCATTTAAAAATGTTAACTTGCTCAATTATAATTATAGTATGAAACCCACAACTATAAATTAATTTTTTAGCAATTAAATTTCTATAGATGATGATGTTTTTATTAATATTACTATTATTTATTATTATTACTATTTCTATTTTCTGCTTCCCTATTATCTTCAGTTTTCTCTTTCTAAAAAGAAAAAAACTTCACAGATTTTACTCAACCCCTCAATAACATACTGAGTTTAAAGCCTTTCAAAATGTGTGGGGTTATTCATTAAGGGCAGATTCATCTCAAACCTGAGACGGACTGAGGTTCCTGTCAAAATTGTATACATATTATTAGATATGATTCATCTATACTTGTATACAAATGCACAGAGAAAAAAGTGTACAATAGAGGTCAATTTTGCTATCACATATTTCAGTTAAAAATTATGTAGCACAGCTTCTTGTCATAATTATTAAAAGAAGATATTGCCTTAAATTAGTGAAATAAACAGATTCACTTTGAGGAGCTAGTTAGACTTTTTTTCTAGTATAACTTTTGAGTACTTGATAGCAACCTGTAAAAAGGTGGAATATTATTTTCTTATTGCTATTATCTCTAAATTGGTTAAATTGCTGCTGAAATGATGGAAAGATGCAAGCTCTGAAACTGAATGTTTTGAAGTAGACTTTTATGCAGTGTTGAAACTAGGACACTAAAATTAACAAGGCAGCTGTTCTTACCCATAAACTTTATGTGAATATTTGGTAATTTGTTTATTTGCCATCGATCAAAGTTGATAAACTTTTTTAATAATTTTCTTTAGGTCAATTACTAACATTGGAAAAGTAGAAAACATTATGAGGAAAGAGAGAGAGGGAGAAGGGGAGAGAGAAAGGGAGAGATATAAATTTCTTTCAGTCAATATTTATGCTTCCTGATGTTTTGTTTGGATTATCTAGAAATACTGTGGGGAGTTGACCCTAGCCAGCAATTAAGTGCCCACCAGCTGCTCGCTTAGTCATGTCTCCCCTAGGAGGATGCTGGAGAGAATGGGAAGAAGAAAAGTATGAAAAATCTTGTCGGTCAAGATAAACTCAATTTAATAGGTGAAAAGAGGGGAAGGGAAAACAACAAAAACCCTCAGTCAGTCACCACCTCCCATGAGCAGACCAAGGCTAGGCCTGTCTCTGAGTAAAGCCTAACTGGGAAAGGCTCCTGGCCATCCCCTTATAGTTTTTATTGCTAAGCATGATGCCATATGGTATGAAATATCCCTTTGGTCAGTTGGGATCAGCTGTTCTCTCTGTGTCACCTCCCAGCAACTTGCCCACCCCCAGCCTCCTTGCTGGTGGGTAGAGCGAGAAACAGAGAAGTTCTTGATGTTGTGTGGTGTTCAGCAACAACTGAAACACTGGTCTGTTTTCAACACTGATTTAGTCACAAATCTAAAACACAGATCCATATGGGTTGCTTATGAAGAAAATTTACTGTCTCACAGCCGGACCCAGTACAAATGCTCATGTTGAATAACTCAGTGGGAGCAGCTTGACATCACAGAAGAACAAAATAAAATGGAAGAATACTGGTGAGATCAGTTGATAACAGGTAGTTAGTAGAAAGTGTGTTACAGAATTTTTTAAAAAGTGAGGTAAAACATTTATTCAGAGCATGGAAAATATAGCCGTGTCTGTTAGACTCAACAGACAAAGTGCGGAAGGAAAAACAGAAAAAAAAATTTAGGCCACAATGCTTAGTTTCTTCCAAGCAGCAAATGTTACTGTTGATTTTCTGCATAGTTTAGTTTAGATGGGAACATATGAGAGTTTTTTTACTTAATTGCATTTTTCAAGCCATCTGTTTGCTTTCCTAAATAAGTATGTTTCTGGGTATCACATGGATTGTTGATAAAGTTACATTTAGAAGGACCTGCAAGACATTACTGTCCTTGCACCACTGCTGTCTCACACAAGCAATCAGAGAATCAGTAGGTGACATCTGTTCAAAATAGCTTTAAAGTCAGATAATCCAAACACAACCCAGTTACCTTATAGTCCTTTTACAGAGAGAAATAGACACTTCCTGAGGACGACTTATCTCAGTTGCATACTGCAAGACACATCCAATGAACTTCTCACTGGAGGCACAGATGTTAGTTGTTCTTTGCTCTTCTCTAGGTAGAGTGACTTAGACTAAAACTCAGAACTGTTCAGTGTTTGGTGTTTACACAAGTTATAGCCCATACTACTTTATATAGAAATTCATATGCAGATCCTGTCATTACCTTGAATACCAAAATTAATACATAACAATAAGATATTTGCCACTTGCAAATCAGCCTAGCGCAAGAGCCTTAAGATGGAGCTGTGTTGACTAAATTAAATGCAGACACCTAAATCTCGGAGATACAAAGTTATGTGAAATGATTTGTATCCCACGCTCTCAAAATCAGAAGGATTAAAGTGGTGTTTCTCATTTTGGAGGCTTCACTGAACAGTTATTACATTGACTACATGCCTTATTTTCAGGAAACTGTGACTCACATAAAAGAATAACTGCAAAAAAAAAAATTGAATTCAAGTGTATTCTCATCTGTTGCATATTCCATGTATTTTTTAGCTAATTCATGTAGCGGTTAATTTGCCACTGAAGACTAACAGACATGTCAACCTGAGAAAAATTAAAATTTACATTCCTTCTATGAAGTTCTCTGCAAGGCCAAGCAAGTGCTTTTTTAAGGTTTGTGTGGGGAATAGTGTTAGTAAATAGGATTTGCTTATTTCCTCAGGAACAGTTACAGGGAACAATTTAAAGTACTGCTGTCAAGAGACTAGTTTTTCCTTCAGCTCAGTAGCCTGGCACTGTGTGCACTATTTGTACTGATACGTTCACAAGTATTTAGGGCCTTTACAAATACTTTTTGAAGTTACAGATCAAGAAATTTAAATGTGTGTTGTACGAAATTTTCAAGTAGATCAATGTACTCCAACAAAATGTCACAGAAAACCCCCAGTGAGGAATTCTAAAGTGAGTAATATACTTCATTGGACTATTCTGATTCCACATGGGATAGGTGAACTTACAAAGAGTTTCTGGTTTTACAAGTTATTAACCAACTTCCTATTTCATTTGGAAATCCATACATGTAAATATAAATTAAAACACTCTGCGATTTATTTTTCTGTCTTTTCCAGGCTTAAAATTAAAACTGTACAAAGAGGGGCTTCATTAAACCTATAAAAGATATCATAAGCTAGAAAGTAATTTCAGTATGCAGTATCGTGGGTTTATGTATTTTATTTCATTGTAGCATAATATTATTATCTTATAATCATATATATAATGCATATCATATCATATATATAATCATATATATAAGCAGAATATTTCATGTGGATGGATACATACTGTGAGTGATACAGAGGGTTATAAATATATGTTATTTAATATAAAATTTTTGAATGTTTTTAATGGGAAAAAATATTTCAGAAATAATAATGTGTATGTCAATTTTGCCAATAAGGTTCTTGAAGTATTGAATTCCATAAAAAATATTTATCTATAGATGAAAATAATTTTGGAAATTTGATCACAGATATTAAAATGCAAACAATAACATTTTAAGGTTACTTTTGAAGGTGAAGGTTTGATTTTTCATCTTTCTTTCTCCTTCTCTCTCTCGCTTTTTTGTCTCACTCCTGGTAGAATTGAGAAATGATTTCTTTTTTCATGGTGACTTCCTTGGAAAGCATTATTACTCACTGGTGTATAGCTATAGTACATGGCTGTCTAAGTGAAGGCATTTCCATCACAGTGTTCTCTCCTTGAAGAGTGACTACCATGGAGTATTATTGATTTGCTTGGTGTATGATGATTCAGAGATTAGACAGCTCAGAGTACAGCTGTTTTAGAACCTTTATGTTAAATAAACTAAAATGGGATCCTGTAGATGACAAACTCAGGCATTTTCTGCCCTCTAGAGAAAGTATAATTTTTAGGTTTTATATTGTATTTGTGTATAAATTATTTTTTCTTTTTGACCCCAAACCAAAGAAATACAAACCAAGGAAAAAAGAAAAAAATTTGCAGTTGTTACTTGTATTATAAAAGCTTCTTTCCAAAAGACATTTGCCAAAAATAATGTTTGCATGGGTACAGTCTCTTTTTCTAGGCTTTAAGTAAATTTAAAAATACGCTATAAAAAAAAAGAAAAATACAGCCTCAAATCTTATTTTTTTTATTTAATTCAGTGCTCAGAATCAGAAGCCAAATGTTTACATGATTTCAGCATGTCATTTCCCTTTTGCATTTTCATAGAGGTGTCTCAGACAGAACTACTACTTCAAGTGAGGAGCAGTTTGTGCATTAATATACTCACCTGGGATGGAAGGAAACACAAAAGTGAAGGAAAATCCTTCTGATTCAGAGATAAGGCACGTTTCACACCAGTTGGATAAATTTTGTGTAGGCTATCACTCAGACTTTGCAGGAGTGGTGCTGAATCAGGTGCAGCTGCCATCCGTATGATTATGCTTTGAGTTATGTCAGACAACAAGAGCAAGGACAATGTAGGAGTTTGCACCTGCAGCTCCATACAGGCAATGAAGTTGCTGTGTGCTGTCTCAGAGTTTCTCTTGTTTCAGAAGCCTATCTACCAGATTTACATTCTTGGCAGGATCGCCAGAAGTATCTGGGATAGAAGCACCTCGAGATAGTAGAGAAACAGCAAAACTGGGACTAGAGCATACATTCAGTCAATAAATGTTGGGTTTAAGGTTAAAGAAGTCAAAAAGCTCTTTAAACTCCTGCTAAGCCCTCCTCTGGTCTCAAATGCCTCTTCCAAATCATGTAAAAGAGAGACATAGCTCCTTGTCTTCAACAAGCCAGCTGAGTGCTTTAACCCTTGTGCCATTAATTATCCATGATACTGTTTTGCAAAGTGCTTTTTTTTCATGTAGCACAAAACCAAAATTTTAATGCAATGATTTTCTTTTTGGAAATGGAGTTCTTGCTTTCAAGCTAACCCATACTGGTGATGTAGATATTAAAATGAAGTGAAAGCAAATTATTCAAAACTTTAGTTTTGGAAAGCTTGTTACTATATTTCAAAACCTCCTTAACATCAAGATTACTTTGTTTGCCTTTGTTTTTGCAATAGTATTTGCTGTGACTGGGTCATACAATTTTAATTATAAAAAAAAGAGAGAGAAAAATACATAAAGCTGATAAATCTCTATAAGACTTTACAGGGCAAACAGCTGAGGTCCATAAACTTCAATTCAGAAAGGTCAGAGACACAGACAGAGCAATTCAGAGCCACACAAATCACCAGTTCTTCCCATCATGCTAGGAACAAGAGATTAATATAAACCTAAGCCTTTGCATCAGTAAACGACCATTGAATCATATTGGTTCCTTACGTGGGGAATCAGAAATCACGCAAGTTACAACAGAATGTCTGGAGCTTCATGCCATCCTCAATGAAAAATATTAATGCAATAAATAAAATTCTTTTTCTGTAAGCATTTTTAAATCACTATCACACTGGTAAACTGCTGAAAGTATTTAGTAAAATTCCCATGAGCATACATCTCAGTGAAAAACAGTTCAGACTTCAAAATGGTAATGTGTTTATGGATTGTGGAGCTGATTTCAGGTTATTAGGTAGCTGTAATAGCTAATGCATTTTTCCCAGCTATGTTCTTGAATTTCTTTTCAAAATGTACTAAGGTTTTTATCCTCTGCCTTTTCTTGAAGAAGGATTTATTTTTTTAAGAGAAAAGCAAAAAAAGCCAACTGTAAAGCAGCAGATAATTCTTGTCAATATTGTTAAAATTAACGCAGTGTATTGGTTTATAGTACATAATTTCCTCTTGCTGTTGCATTTGAACCTTTTGCATACATTCTCAGAGGAGCAGGTTGTGACCCTCAACCCTCTGAATAAAATGCATCTTTCCCTAAGCTGTGACTTAGCAATGAGTATTTATTTGTGATGTAGAAATCTTGATGACTTCTAAGTACTTAGGACAACAAATGCTTTGAAATTTTATCGTTTTGTTCCCGTTAGACTTTCTCTGTATTCACCAAAAAAGAAAAAAAAAAGTCAAACAGAATAAAAAGCTTATGAGGAAGGAGACAGGAAGAGATAAGAAGAAGGAATAATGAGGAAGTCAAGTCTCTGGGTTTTTTATCTTTACCTTGGAGTAGACTTTTCTAATTCCCCTCTGTATTTTCTCTTGCCAGAGACTACAGCAGGGACTTGTTTCCTACCAATGAAATATGGTTTCTTTTAGCTTTGAACAACATAGCAAATAATATCTAAATAAAAATAAAATGGTACTGAAAGAAAGAAGAGAACACAGTGTAGACCTAACATGTGAGACCCACTGATTATTCAAAGAGCATATTACTGGTGGTTTATGATGTATTATTTTACTTCACTCTTCCTGTTCTATTTCTGCAATGTATATGTTAATCTTTTAATGGAATATTTTCATTCATTGCTCAGCAAGACTAAATTCCTCTAGTATGCAATGTTATCTTAAACACAGAATACTGCTAACCTGTGGGAATGTATCAATTTTGTATTTAACCTGTAAATAAAGATAATTGAAACAGTGTCCATTCCTTTCAAATAGCAAACTAAAAATACTACACTCAGATAAAGAACCAATCCACTGTGGAACTGATTCTTCACTAAGCACATAAGTTTGAGGTGGGAACAGGCGAGAGTGAAACTGAGCTTTAGTGTCTCCAGTCCAGAGACTCTGCCTTCATCTACTTACCACTCCTTTGCTTCCTAAACTAAAGACTTACTCTTTATCTCTCTATCTCACTCTTTTCCTTTATAGTTCAAAACAGAATATGTTTCCTGACACCTGATCGGTGTAGAAATAGTTCAAAGAAATTAAAAATCCCCATTGTCACTTTGAGTACAGTCTACTGCCCTGACACTGAAACCCTCAGGACAAAGCCAGAGTGAACTGCGATGGGGTTAACCCTTGCTTACTCTCTCAGCCAGACAGTAATAACCAAACAACAGGGAAGATGTATTTTTCCAGGGGAATTAAGATCTTTATTTCTGAAAAGTATATTGATAAACTTTTTATTTTATGTTGAGGGGCTCTTTAATATATAGACATAATTTTGAAAAATATAAAGTACTAAAAATAAGTATAAGGTACCAAAAATATAAGGTATCAAAATTTAGATACATCAAAAAGTATGTATGTTCAGTTTGTTTTAGTTTGGAAGTATTTGATGGAGCTGAGTGCTTGTAAAGGGGTCCTAGATTATCTTATTGCATCACTGAATCCTGCCAGTCTACAGCTACAATACATTTCTCTTTTTACAGGATGCATAGAAATGAAGATAGGAGCTTCTCATCCACATAAATAGAGATACTTCTTTTCAGATACCTTTTCCTTCAGTACCTGTTACAGTTTCATAAGCTACTATAACATATTCAGGTTAAAAATTAAAATTCTCTCCTTCTATCCTGTTGCAGTGTCTATGTGACACTCCTTGAAGGTTATTTCCTGATGGGGTAGATTTCTGCTAGTGAAAATCATAAAAATGTCCATACAAAGATAAAACAAGATGGCTATGGCCATTCCATCTTTGCCTGAACACGATGGAGATCCAGTAATAGTCCTATAGATACCCAGAGGAAGGATCCTAGGAAGGATTGTAGTTTCTCTCAACAGAAGAGAAACTGCTTTAGCCAGGCAGGCTATTGAGTGTGGGGCTGGCATGCAGGGCAGAAGGTGAGAAGCAAGGGTCACAAAATGTGTTTTGTGCCCTTGCAGCTGTTCCAGCTGAATTACCAGGTTATATGATAAATTCAAAACAGCAGACTTCATATAGCAAAGTTTTATGTCACTTGTGATACAGATTACTCAGATTTAAAGTGACAATACGAGATTCGGGAGATAATAAAACTGACAAAATGTATTACTCAAACACACTGAAAGCACCTATTTTAGTGACTTAAATTTCTCCTCTATGAAATCAATAGGCAAAGTCCCACTGAAATAAAGAGCAGAAAGAGCCTTTAATGTTTTAAGTTAAATGTTATTTAGGATGGGGAAATAGAATGATAAAGTGCCTTTCACACTTTTCCTTCCCCCACAACCAAAATCGTGATCACTTCATTCATCGTGCCAGAAAAAACACCTTAGAGAAATAACTGTTTTGATCAAAGCTGAACAAAAGCACAGTGTTTTAAGTAGTCTTCTAAATCTTTACCTTTTGCGGAGGAAGAGAAAAAAAAAACAAACAGGAAAATATGTAGTTGTTATGCACAACTGAAATGATTCTCAATATTGGAGAAGTGATTCAAAATATTTCTGGACCATTACTGTTAAAAGACTGCCTGCCTCGGTTAAATGAGCTTTTGCTTTTATTCTTATGGAGCACGTCAAATAATTGCATTCATAATTAAATTCATATTTCCTTCAAAGAGTAGCCATTCTCAGCACTGACATTTCTTCTGGCTTTCTCAGACAATTAAAAAAATCCCTCCTCCTTCCTGCTCTATATTTAACTTTCTTATTTCACAATGAGATACCACACTGATGTACCATGGGGAAACAAGTTTGGTGTAAGTGGTTGCAAGATTATATGATATTTTTCCTCCTTCCAATTATATAGAAACTTTAGAAACTGATCATCAATTTCTACTTAAGCTAAAAAGAAATTAAACAAAAAAGAACACTTACCAGTTCATTACAAATCCTCCTTTTTTTTCTTCTGGAGGCAGATTTAAAGAAGGCAAAATTATTGAATGCAGTCATTTAATTTTTGAAGATTAGCTTAAATGTATTTGATGTTCAAGTCCAGAAACTAGCATTTGTTATGAAGTTCAGAGAAAGGACATGAACCTCTTTGGAGTTAATCTAAGTCTTTACACATCACTGAAAACGCAGATGCATTTTCTTAAACTGCAGTGACACTTTGTCACATTTTCACATACCAAACTCCTTGTGGATTACGATTCTACAAAGATTTATTTATTTTGCAGTTGAATAGCAAAAGAGATAAATACAACTGGAAAAATGAAAATGTGAAATGTTATTATATAAGCGATTGAGTAAGTATGTAGTAATCTATCTGGACTTGTTTTTCAGCTTTGAACTAACAAAATATTTAGGAACGGTAACTCATGTGGCCTTCCTGTGCCTTTAAACAAAATAAAAGAGCAACTAGAATGGCAGGAAATAAAGAAGATTGCTTGTTGCTTTTCTAAAGAAGCCTTGGGCACTAAATGTTTTCTCAGTCGAGCGCTGAGAAAGCAGGAATGGTAAGCATTTGAATAAGATGTTATCTTGGTTCTGGCCAGGACAGGGCTAATTTTTTCAGTAGCCAGAAGGGGGTATGGCCAGGACAGGGAGGTTATTCTATACCACCTCACATCACAGCCAGGGGGCAGGGTAAAGGGAGTCTGATCTGGGGAGAAGAGGTTCATTCCTTCCATTGGGGTAACACTGGTTCCAAGCCACAGGAAGCTGATGGTTCTGAGCAATCACATGTGAATTGTTTGCTTATCTTGTACACTTTGTTATGAATATGGTTTACTATTACTGTTCAAATTTTTATCTCATTGCTGTTTCTAGTAAATTGTTCTGTCTCAACCTGTGATTTTCACTTCTTGTGCCTCGCATTCCCCTCTCCAGCCCCCTGCAGGGGGGAGGGAAGGGAGTGAGCAGGTGGCACATGGTTTGGAGAGTCTCAGTGTGAGCACTAAACTGGGGAGTACTATTCCTAAACCATGACAGGTGTGAAACCTAGGATTAGGGTGTGTCAGGAAAATTACCCTCCAAGTAACCCTCCAAGTAAGCTGCAGATGAAGTAGATAAAGTAATACCAGGTATGTGCATTGGAATGTTTTTAATTTTTAACTGAATCATACAAAACCACTTTTTCTGATTGTTTAGATATATATATAAAAAAAAAAATGCATCATTATAGTAGTTTTCCCTGGTTTCTACATTCATCAGTGCAGTCAACATGAGAGAACATTTCACCAAATACCACATTTGTCAGAAATAGATTGATGAATTAGTCAGAGCTTTAATCCCCATTTGTAAATTTTTGTAAATTACAAGATTGTACCATATTAAATCTTAAAACCCAGAAACTCATGCCTGCAGGATGACACAGACTTGATATTAAATGATATTAAAGAGTCTACATCCTTGTCCCTGCTCATCTTTTTTTTAAGCAATTTTATTGGCTTCGTGTATTGTAATAAATTCCAGGCGGGATCCCTTTTCTCCCCTGGAAAATTTTCTCTATTACTTATGAAGGTGACTCAGGATCACCGCCCTGTATTAAGATACTCTTTTTTCATCCCAGAAGCCTGAAAGTCTCTAAAAAATTCCCTGTTCTACCATTTACACAAAAATTCTCCCACTTAAGGCTGTTGTGTTGATCATAGTGGAGTATAATCGTTCCCAACCCTTACTCAGTAATAGGTAGCCAAAGCAAGGCAACCTGGCAGGTTTCTTTGTTAACTGTGTTTTTCCTTCTAACAAAGCATTCAATGTACACATTGCATACTTATAACTATGTGCACACACAATGATATATATGTACCGAATAATTAACTGTTGATCAGTTTTACTGGCCATCCTTACAAATAATGTCTTAACCACCAGATGGGATTGGGGGTGGCGGGTGGGGAGAAAAGGGAAAAAAAGGAAGGCTAAAGAGAAAAAAATACTTACAAATGTCATAACCTAAAAACCAGTAAACTTTGGCTGGGTTCTCTAGGATGAGTTTTCAAAATTTAGAAATTTAGAAATGAAATATCTTCAAATTATTTCTAATATTGTAAAGGCTAGCAATATACTGCTTTTAAGAGGAAAGATAATTTTCTCACAGTGGACTCAAAAATCCGAAATTCTTACAGAAAAATAAAACTTATATTTAGTAAGACTTCTGAAAAAAAATCATTAATTTTGATGAGACATATGTTGATACTGCAAAGTGCTGCAGAGACATTCGAGCTAAATTTCTGCAGAACAGTTAATTTCACTTACTTCAGGGATCCTTGCTGTCATATCTACCATCACTGTTTTTGGTGGCAAATCTAGCAGGTTAGAAGGTTCGACTGGATTAACAGTTTGCTTCATGAATACAACTACATTGGAAACACTAATTTTTCTTTCCACCACAAGTTAGATTCTTGAGGCAGAGCTGCTGATTATGACACCTAATGGGCTAAAAAAACCCAGTCCATCTAAACAGTTTCTGGGGATTAGGATTTTAAAAACCTTCTGTTGAGGCTTCAGCTTTATAGGGGTTATGGAGGGCATAAACATGCTATCTGGACTCATTTTCCTTTAAAGAGTGACTTCTTGGTCTATGTTGTTCAGTTCAGGCGAGATGCCTGAGAGAAGAGTCAGGAAAGCTCTCACCTGCACTGCCAAGTGTAAATGCCCATGGTTTTTTCAGTCTCATTTTTGCAGTCTTAAAGCCAATTGCTGTCAGCATAGGCAACAGTTAATCTCTGGAGTGTTTCTGGAAAGTGGAAACCGTTTCTACATTCATGTGCTATCAAATTCTTCCACTTGCAGCCCATACAAGGGAAGCAAGTGAATCCCAGAGCCCTGCCAAGTGACCATTTTCTGTGTGTTGAAAGCTAAACTAAGACACTTGGTCTCTCCAGCAAGCGTCTTCAGCAGCATCCAAAGGACCACACAGGAAAGAATGTTTTTCTTTACCAAACACCAAAAAGATGACTGTCAGCTTTCCTGGAAAAAAAACCAAACCAAACCAAACCAAACCAAACACCAAACTAAAACAACTGTAAAATGGGGGGTTGGATTTCAAAACCTGAGTAAGACACATAAAATTTGACCAGGTGCTTTGTTTCCCTTTCACAATAATCATTTTAGTCTTTATGGGCCTGGCAAAAGGAACAGACATTTAGTGCCTGGGCCAAACAGGAGGGGCATGGGGAAAGATGGCTGTAGGACATGCCATCACGTCTTGCCTGTGCAGTCTGAGGAGGACAGAGCACGTTCCTGCTCTATGCAGGAGCACTTCAGATCACAACAGATGACCTCACAGAAAAAAAATATTTACAACTCTGCTTCTGTGTGCTCTAGAGTTAGAGTTAAACGTCAGAAAAAGAGCAGGAAAACACTGAAACATGAAAGGTCTGAACCTGAGTCCAGTCAATGACATCACATTTGAGAATTTTCCCTGTGCTGAAAATGTAGATAGGGCCATGTGAGTGATGCTAGTGAGAAACGGAATGTTTTAAGATGGAGCTCTACATTTTATGGTGGGACCGGATTGCACAGTGCCTACAGTAAATGTTGGGTGAGCATGAGGCAGGAAAAGCAGGAATCTCTTCGAGTTGTCAAGGCTCATGTCTGGAGATGTGGAGGGAGAATGGCATTCCTCTGCAGCATCTCAGAAAAAGCAGCCTACTGGACTACTCATGTAAGTAAATGTTCCATAAATGTGGACAATGGTTCTAGCCACGTGGGAGTTGATCTCTTCTCCCAGGCAACTAGCAATGAGACGAGAGGACATAGTCTCAAGCTGCACCAGGGGAGGTTCAGGTTGGACATTAAGAGGAATTTCTTCACAGAAAGGGTGATAAGACTTTGGAATGGACTGCCTAGGGAGGTGGTGGAGTCACTGTCCCTCGAGGTGTTTAAGGAAAGACTGGTTGGGGCACTTAATGCCATAGTCTGGTTCACATGAGTGTTTGGTCAAAGTTTGGACTCAATGATCTCAGAGGTTTTTTCCAACGTAATTGATTCTGTGATTCTGTAAAGTCTGATTCTGTGATTCTGTAAAGTCTGCTCAATTTAAGTAAACAGAGCAACTAGGTCTGCAAATAAGTTTATTTGCCGTATCTGAGTTTGATTTCCTATGAACGGCACAACTTGTACAAAAAATCTAGAGGCATTTTTCCTTCTTTTTTAACAAACTAAGCCAAAATTCACTAATTATTGCCACACAGATGCATGCAAGTTCATGTTCCCCAAAGGTACAGTTTGTCTCCCCAAAACCTTGTCACTCCTGTGACAAGTACCATGGAAACAGTAGAAGTTTTTGCAAGATGCATGAGCATTGCTGTTTAATGAACTAGAGATTTGCTTTTACTTAAATACAGAGCTTTTATACCATAACATTTTTTTTCCTCTAGCCCTTAACTTTTTCTCTCTCTCTAATTCTGTCACTGCTCTCTATTTTTTTCTTCTCCAGAGGACATTTACTCTCATCAGACCATCATTAATTAGTTTGTTCTTGGCATCAGCTGTCACTCATTTTGAGATTCTAAGCTACTGATAAAAGCATTTTTCCTTACTCTCTTCATAGCCTTTCTTTTAAATCCTTAATGTGCCATCCATCCTTTAGTTCTCCCTAAGGAAATGAGGCAGTTGTAAAAATAAGAGTACTCTTTTTTTCCCCTAATATATGGGTTTTTTTAAAAGAATTTATTGTCTGTCTCCCCTTACAGAATTATGCTTCTTGTTGCCAAGGCAACGTCTGTTATGGAAGCAGATGCAGATGTGTTATTTT
>VZRE01012017.1:0-212812 GCA_013396775.1 Cephalopterus ornatus
CCCCCCGCTGACTGGTCTTTGACTGGAACTTTAGTATAATGTAGATTTTACCAGTTTCTTAATTTTGGGGATCCTTTGTGCATACTTTGGCCTTTCTGATTCTGGGTTTGCTCTTGGTTAATTCATATCCTGCTTTCTCAGGCAGAGAGCCCTCTCCTTAAAGTGGAGATTTATAAAAAAAATTATGTATTTTGGAAGACAAACATAAAATTCACTGTGGTACAATATAGTAAAGATTTTCATGTATATTCAGGTTTATGTCATATTGGTTAAGGCATCTGTACGATATTCTGAATGTCATGAAATTATAGTATGGTTCAGGTTGGAAGGGACTTTAAATATCATGTGGTTTTAACCTCCTTGCCATAGACGGGGACACTTTTCAGTATATCAGGTTGTTCAGAGCTGGCCTTGAACACTTCCAGGGGCATGCACACCGTCTCTGGGCAACCTGTTCTAGTGACTCACCACCCTCACAGTAAAGAATTTCTTCCTAATATCTAATCTGAACCTACTCACTTTCAGTTTGAAGGCATTCCCCCTTGTCCTATCACTGTATGCTCTTGTAAAAAGTCTCTCTCCATCTTTCTTGTAGGCTTCCTTCAGGTATGGGAAAACTGCAGTTAGATCACCCCAAAGCCTTCTCTTTTCCAGGCTGAACAATCCCAAATCTCTCAGCCTTTCTCATAAGAGAGGTGCTCCATCTCTCTAATATTTGATGGCCTCCTCTGGACTGGCTCCAACAGGTCGATGTTCTTCCTGCGCTGGCGACCCAAGAGCTGGGCAGTATTCCAAGTGAGGTCTCACCAGAGCAAAGTAGAGGGGCAGAATCCCCTCCCTTATCCTGCTGGCCACGCTGCTTTTGATGCAGCCCAGGATTTGTTTGGCTTTCTGGGCTGCGAGTGCACATTGCCAGCTCACGTCCAGTTTCTCATCCACCAGCACCTCCAAGTCCTTCTCAGCAGGGCTACTCTTGATCTGTTCCTCCCCTAGCCTGTACTGATATCAGGGTGTTGTGGTTTAGTAAGGGTACTCCTTGATTCAGTGCCCCTACAAAGACTCTCCAAACCATGTGGAGCTCCACCTCCTCCCTCCAGTTGGAGGCACAAAAGGCAAAGATCATGGGTTGAGATAAGAACAATTCACTGGAAACAGCAATGACATAAGAAAAGAAGCAGTAACTGCAACAATATTAATAACAAAAGGTATGAGAAAAGAAATGATTCACATGGACAAACATTCCCAATAATAGACAATACTGAACGGCTTCATCAACCACGTTTTCTGGACTGGAAGGAACCCCTTCTCCTCAGAAGTGAGAGTCCCCTTTTCCTGGCCTGGGCAATGATCAGAGGTGATACAGAATAACCTCCATGTCCTAGCCATGCTCTCTTTCGGGTTACTGCAAAAAATTAACCCTGTCCTGGCCAGAACCGGGACAGGGGTGTTGCCTTGGTTCAGGTTCAACACCTTGCACTTGGCCTTATTAAATCTCATCAGACTGCCACAGGCACACTTCTCAGGCTTGTCCAGGTCCCCCTGGATGACATCCTGTCCTTCAAACCACACAAAATGTGTTTTGCTACAGATTGTTTAGAAATATAAATGTTTAATCTTGATGGCCTTTTGTTTTTATAGATTTATGTGACTGATGTTTTATTTTTTCAAAAATCTGAGCTAGTAAATGGAAATACGGTTTAGTGTCCCATCAGAAATGTTAACCAAGGTATCAATTACATGGTTATGTTTGAAAATAAGTGTGAAAAATAGTAAGCAGAATTGTATCTTGTTTATTTCAGAGTGCTACCTCAAGGGTGCATACAGATAACTGAACAGCTTTCATTTCAGTCAGGCCTTTTGACTTTCTTCATGTTTATATGGCTAGTATAAAGACGTAAGTGCTTTTTCACAGTCATTAAATTTTCATTTAAATATATTTCCTTGTGACGCCGATGTGAAATGTTGCAATATGCTTACACTGTGTTAGACAGCAAAGATGCATCCTGGATGTTCATGAAGATTACTGGTTCCTGCTGAGAAGTAGTGGATATAACTCACTGACACCTGGAAGTCAAACATTTAGCCAGTACAGTTTTTTGTTTCTTATGGGAGTTTCCACTGATCTGACTTCTAGGACAGTAAAGAACTGCTTGTGTAGTTAATGTTTCTCTGCCGTTCTATTATTCAAGGGCTCCTTGAAGTCATAAACAAACAGGGAATCTTTAGATTGATAACTTTTTGATGGTGGCTTTTCTCCTGAAGTCTTCTACAATTATGTAGTATTTAATTTAAGCTTCTTACCTTCCCTGGCAGAAACAACCACAATGAGATTGATTATTTCTCTATCTGGCTTAGCCATATCTTATCAAAAAAGGTGATAGCTTTAACTGTTCTTTTTGAAACCATAAGTGCTGTGAAGTGGAACCATGTGGAATGCTCCTTTGGGCAGTTCTATTCCTGGTTGTTGCTTGAAAATGTTTTCAATATGGTGTTTAACTGTCAATTACCTGTTGTTGTATCTAGATCTCAGGTTAGGATATGGCATTTTTAAAATTTTTATGTTAGGTCAGATGTGATTATAGATGAAAAAACTGTGTATTCCCATCTGACAGTTCTTTATCTGTGTTTGGATGTGCTGTGTAAAGATTTTTATTTTGAAGGTGGATAATCCAGGTGTGCAGTTAGTGTGTACTAACATAAAACCCCTCAAATACCATATGATGGTCTTTAAGAATAATCAGTGTAAATACTTTTTATGATGTATTAGTAGCACATATATCAGTGTGAAAAGTTTCTGCTGGAGTGTGGCAAACGAAAACAAAATATTTTCTTTTGAACTGTGATTTCTAATGATATTTATACTATTACAGGGGTCTGTCCTCCCTAACCTGCACTTATTATGTATATGTAATTGGTGGTAGCATGTACATTTTCTAGAGAAAAGATCTTTGGAAGGCATTTGAGGGTGCAGTTTGAGCCTCAACATCTGCTCTCTCATCTATCTTTTGTCTTTTCTTGTGCTTTATCAGCTTTAGACTTTACATTTCTTGTCAGAAATGTATGAAGTGTAGTGACAAGTTTCTCCTTCTTTGACCAGTAGACAGTCTAATGAGTTCAGTGATGGACAACACTGATGTCAAACTGTATCTCATTAAAACTATGTGTATAGTGAAAACTGCTACAAAATTTGCTTTTATATCAGGCTTAAGATTACGTATCAATTTTTTTTTTTAGCATTGTCTCAATGTCTTTTCTGTCATGCTTCCCAGAGTTCTTCCATATATTACTTTTTACTTTTCTACTATCCTCTTAGTGAAATCAGGATTTAGCAGAAAACCCATTTTCATGATTCTATATCTCTCAGTGTTTGAGTTCTGCTTTGTTTTCTTTGCTTGGTATCTGGCAGCACCTTGACTGCAGTGGGAAAGGGTGATCTGTGGTTAATTGAAGCTGCTGTTGTAAAGGAAAACAGAAGTGATGCTTGGTGCAATTTATAAAGTTCTTTCCTGCTAGAAAACTAGATTATACATGTAGACTATACATATCTGTATTATACACATATAGACGTAAGTATATACGAAGCTATATAATCACACTAGTTTGTATCTTATAGTGGTCACATAGGTGTATTGGATCTGGCTGAGATGGAGTTCATTTTTCCCATAGCAGCCCTCACAGTGCTGTGCTTTGCATTGCTGGCTGGAAAGGTGGTGATAACACACCAGTGTTTGGCACCTGTTAAGTGGTGCTGGCACAGCATCAGCACTGTTTCTCCAACATTCTGGCAGTGGGAAAGGTCCTGAGCAGGGACATAACTAGGACAGCTGAGCCAATTAATGAAAGGGATATTCCATACCATGTGATGTCAGCTTAAATGAAAAAGCTAAGAAAAGGAGGAGGAAGGTGAGGCGTTTGTTATTTACAGTGTTTGCCCTCTGGAGCAACCATGACACATGCAGAAGCCCTGCTTCCTGGGAAGTGGCTGGACAGCACTTGCTGATAGGAAGGAGAGAATAAAAAAATTTTTTTTTCTCTTTGCTCTTGTATGCACAAACTTTCGCTTTTGCTTTGGTAAACTGCCTTCTTTCAACATAGGAGTTGTTTTCCATGTTATTTTCTCTCCGCTGTCCAGCTGAGAAGAGGGAGTAATAGATCGTCTTGGTCATCCAGCCAAGGTCAACTCTGCACAATAGGGGAGCTTGTATCATGGGCATTGTACAGTGTAGGGAAACATGACTTACTACCAATATTTACTTGTTTTGGAAACTAATGGAGCACTCATTTGTGGACCCTTTAACCCACAGTAAAGTCATTGCAGTGTCTGTTTGCTTTCTTTCATATATTATAGACTGAAAGAGATAAAAAAATGAAATTTACCTTGATTAAACTCAACATGTAGCTTTAAAAATTATATATGCTGTTTATCACCAAGTAGGAAATATATCTGTATAACTTTCAAAAAATTTCCGTCATAGATTAGGTGTCAGAGGAGTAAGAGGGGAATACAAGATTGCCTAATGGATAGTAAAAGTGGGAGATAGGAATATAACAGTCACTTCAAGAGGAAGCTTGAAGCATACATTTAGCAATAGTCTCTTAATATCACACTATTTTAGTCTATTTGTGGTGAAGCATGCTCAAGGAAAAGATGTGTCAGAATTTATGCAAATATGAGAAACTTAAAACACCTGAAACCCTTCTGAAATGAAATGTACTCTAGTATCAGTGCATGTTTTTTTCCCTAACATTTAGGGTCTATAAAACTTGGTGTGTAGTATTGAGGAATAGGTGTAAAGGGATTTTCTGGTGTGTTGAATGATATAAATTGCATGGGTTTTTGTATAATATTCATGCTGATGGAATTAATTCAATACAAATTTTCAGCTTCCTTCGTTATCAGGCACCATCAGCTGCCTGACAGGCAAATTTCAGAAAGGTCTTTCAGATTTTTCTAATTGAAAATCCCTGACCAGTTCTTTGACCTTAATTGCCAGGATCTCAGATTTGATAGTCTTTGTGATATTTGTTTGAAGATCTGCCTTTATTAGTCTGTCTGATAAATATGAACATTTATCATGTCTGATATGAACGTGAAGCTGCACTGCTCTCTCAAGGGAAGCAGTGTTGTGTCTTTCTGTTGTTTCAGCTTCCTGGATGCTGAACGCTGCTTGCAGCTGTTCATAGCCTTCCCACAGAGGAGCAGTGGCAGCACTACGAAGCTGATACTATCTTTTAAATCTGCACAGCTGCTGGTATGGCTCTGAGTCACAGCAGTGAGGTTGACCACAGTCCTGTTAATGCACTGCTATTTGACCAGTCAGTAAAAGCAGAGTCACTCAGCTGATCAACGATACACTTTGGAATAAAGTGCTATGATTTTTATTTGGTTCTTGCTTGAAAAACTTAAAAGATGAAATTATATGTGAATTCCTACTATGATTTCCATAGCAAAATCAAACCATGTGCTCACTGTGGGCAGGTTTGAAGAACTTACCTTTTTAAGAAGAAAGGAAAAAATCTATTAAATGAGTTGTTTCAATTCATAATAAAGGGTTCTTAATAATTCTGTTGGTGTTGGTATTTCTCTTGTGTGTTCCCATCTTTTTCAATAAAAATTTCTCTGACTGTAAAAGACTTGGGTAATGATATTTGTAGGCGTAGCTGGTATTTGTAGTGGATAGTAAGGTGTATCTTTTTTAATTTTTAAAAACCTTTACCTACTTTATGTCAGAAGTTTGATAAGCTGAGTTAAATCCCAGAGTTTAAAGTGATCCTTCTTAATTAATAGCAAGGCCCTCTAGTTTTTTTATATAAATGAACTAGAAGCAAGTTAGATTTTTTATTAGTTTACAGCCATGTTCCTTTGTGTTGTGTTTTCCACATCACAGTTGTTTTTCAGTGACACCTATGGTACTGTCTTCCTCCTTCTGTGAAGCTTGCTAATTCTTTTTTTTTTTCTGTGACTGTCCTACATTGCTCAGTGCCTTGTCTTTTGGTAGGATAGACTTTCTCTTTTGAACTAATTACTGCAACTTGTAACAAATAATCATGAAGCTGTACTGCACAAACTGTTTCCTTCCTCAAATTCAAACCCAGGTTTGTTTTTCTTATTTTATTTCTTGATCTTATTTCAAGAGACAGGTTTTGCCAGCATTTCAGCTTTTATTTCGTCTTTATGTTGACTGTATTCTCACTTAACAACATTCTTAATTGGGCTTTCCTGACAGCTTTTTTCAGTCATTTCATTCATTAGCCTGTGTCTACAGAGAGTGTTCTTTCTGTGTGGTTTTCTTGCCTCTAAATTTTCTCATTTATTTAGTTAAATTTCTAAAGATGGTTACTACTTTCTCCTCTTTTTTTATGTACTTTTCCGGACTTTATCTGCACTTAATTTTAGTTCCCTTAAGCTGGTTTGATTTCAAATCCCTTTTGACTGCATCAGCACTAATAAAGTGGACCATTGTCTGGTATTGAGGACAGCTGGCATGGATTGAGATTTGTCCTTTCTGTTAATCTTTCAGTCTTCAAAACAGGTAGCTATGTGCAGTACCATTTGGAAGGTTTCCCAGCCATGTGATAACCCTCAGATTGTTCCCAAAGGTTGGAAGAGTGCAGTTGGCCTTTATCAAAAGTATTTCAGGACTTGTTCTGACATGATGATTTGCATTTTAGTGTCTGGGAAAGTTTTACTCATTAATATATTGATGTAACCTTTAAGGTTAACTTTTGTAAAGGCAATAGTCAAGCCAGTTACCAAGTAGGTTAACTCAGTTTTATCTGTGATCTGCTTTCTAAAAGGCCTACTCTGTGAATCATTAATATTAAATTTTGTGCTTTGAGTGATTCTGTTAGCTGTCTAGAATAAAAAAAAAAAAAAGAAACCCAACAACCAAAAAAAATAAACAATCTCTCTCAACAGTCCCTGTAAACCCTCATGCACTTAAATTTTCTGATTTGGTAATTTATCGGAGGTCTACACTTTCCTTCTCACTGTTACTTTCTCATTCTAATGTTATGTGGACTGTTTGGCTTCTGTTGCATTCTGGATCTCAGAACAATGTCTTAAGATATTCAAGACAAGATTTCCGGCTCCACAATATATGTCTGTCTTCCTGAACCAAGTATGCTCTCTAACACTATGGCGTATCCCACTAAATGTGTTGTGTCAGTTGAGTTATATTTTTGTTTACTTTCTGAGATTTCCAGCTACCCTTGTTTTTATTCCCCATAGTTCTTGTGTTTACTGAGGAGGAGAAGTTCACAAGGAAGCTCTGAAGATAGTCTACTGTTTACCACCTTCTCCTCCCTGTGACCCTTTAACTACCCACACTTGCCACTCATTACTTTGGAGTTGTTATCTAGGTTGCCATTTGTAAGTCTTGTTATTTTATCAAAGAGGACACTCTTTGCCTTTAATTTGCTCACTGGTGATTTGAATGACAGCAAATTTTTAGCCTGCCGGGTTTGGAAGCACAGATGGCACTTCATCTGGCTGAGAAAAAGTGGAACTCTGGGGAAAAGAAACATATGTTTTCCTGGATTTGAGAGAACTAAGAGAGGTCCAGTGCTTGAAGTGTTTTTCCAAATTTTCCCCGAATTTGTGCTACACGTGCAATAGTGTAATATGTGAGCAATGTCACTCCAGCATACGTGAACTTTTGTAAAGTGAAAAATGTAGGGCTGCAGACACTGAACAACAGTGACCTGTCTTCCAGGAATAAGAGGATGTGTCAGTAGGGACATGTAAATAAAAGGGAAAAATAAGTCAAGTGGTTGGGCCAGTCAGTGTGTCTTGAAGGAGAAGAGCAGGAAAGGAATTGAGAACTGCATAGTGTTACATTGATTAAAAATATGCTTATATTTGGGATGTTATTTAATAACTTAATTGTTTGTTTGTGCCTTTAATATGTCCATAAAAGAAATCAGGGGATTTTGTACTGTTCTGTGTACTGTATCAGTTTTGTAGACTGTGCTGAGTTTATGCCTTGAGAAATGATTATGTGTGAAAATTTCAATATCATGAAGGGACTTTATACATTATAGCAACTATTTTATATTTTCTTCTGGAAAGGATAGTCACTAAATGATACTGAATTTTGCTCCTAACTGTTATTCGTGCTATTAAAAATGGGGTACTCTTAGTACAAGGTCAAAGTGGCAAAGTCATATCTGATAAAGAAAAACAAGTGTGAGGCAATCTTTGTCTTTTAGGCTTGTTTTGAGGAATAGTGAGGAATAATGCTCCCAGATCTTGTTTGATTGAAGTGGAATTTCATTGAACAACTGTATGTCCTTCTCAAACCAGTGGTAATCAAAGCTTGTTTGAAGGGGAACCTCCTCTACAAAATTGAACTGCAGAAAGAATCCTTTGCACTTCTCTCCAAAACAGCTAGTTCCTGAGAGCTTTCTTCAGTGTGCAGTAGAAGTTAGATGATTTGGCTTTGATCCTTGCATATTATGGATTGAATATATTCCAGCTTTTTTAGCTCTAGCAGTAAGGAATCATAAGGAAAAAACCACCCAACCAAGCCCCAAACCATTATATAATGTATATCGATAACCTTATATATTTTTTTAAATATATGCATTAAAGAAATGGTCTGTCCCTCTGTTTCCCTGAGATGTTCTTTCTTTCCATATTTGTTTAAGTAAATTTGCTCAGTATCAGCAACTAATAATGCTACCAGACGGATTGGTGGGTATAAGAGAAACGAAGTTCAGTTTTTCAGTTAAATAACTACTTCTCTATTAGAATACAACAGTATATCTTAAAACTAGAAGAATCATGTTCTGAGCCTCACTTGGCTTACAGATAGAATAATTTTTCTTTTTTATTTTTTCTTTACTAATTTACTGATTTTGTTGTTTGTTTAAGTGGTTTTATTGTTTAAAATTGATTCTTTTCATGTAATGTTTTCCCTAACATAGGTTCAGTCAGTTCTCTGCCAGCTACTTGAAACTGTAGAGCCAGCACTAAAATATGCAAGTGACTTCACTAAAAAGCTGGTCTGTGTGCTTCAGAAATTGCTTGTACTGGAGAAGGTAGGATTATCACACTTAGTAGTAGATTTATGTGTTTGGAGTAATAGAAAATGATTTAAGTTTCATAAAAAAAAATAGATTGCAAATTCACATATTTGGGCACTGATGAGAACTCCTGGTACCAGAAAGGTGGATTGTTCTTTTATGACCCAGATCCTGATCTGTTTCTTTCTCAGATCGTGTGACTTAGTGAGAGTAACTTGATTCTAAACCACACCTCCTGGTTTCTAGCTTTTAAAAAAGATTGCTAGGACCAGCCAATAAAGGTTGATTTACATTTAGAATGGCATATAGCTCTGATCACAGTCACACCCAGAAAAGACTGAGTCCTTGGGATAAGAAAGAACTGTTAGTGTGATTAAGCTGAAGTTGCCTTCTTAAAGGAGAATGAAAGAATTTGGCAAGTAATACCTAGGAAAAAGTCTCTACTGGGTTTGAGGGCATATATGGGAGACAAACATCTGAAAATAAATATATCTGAGGGATAAACTTAATAAAAAATGTTGTTTGGAAATCAGAGGGTGGGGTCTCGTCTCAGTAATGGAGAGAAAGAAACACAATGGTTCAAGATGATGTTTTCTATATTTATGTAAGAAGACTGTGTAAGATTATAAGGTTTGATCCTCATGTCAGAAATTAAAAATGAACATATGAGATTTCGTGGTACTAGAATAACAGAAATCTCTGAGAAAGAGGGTAGAGCAGACAAGAAAATGATTTGATTGTTATTTGTCATAAAGCTTCCAAGTTTACACATTCTGTTCGTTGGGTCTACCACTGGTGTCCTGTTCAGATCAGAAGGGAATATTTTTTATTTTTATTTTTTCTCTTTTTGGTGCATAGTTTATCTTCTTTGAAGCAGAGACCATTTGCCATTCACTAAAGGTGGGATTTTGAGTGATGTCTGATTCTTTCTGTGGTATTAGGAAAGTAGTCCTGGCCTGGCATAAGGATATAGTGTCGGTGTTCAAAGTTAAATCAGTTTGCCCCAGACAAATGGGAATGGAAGGGAGAAGTGTTTCCTTTTTTCTTCCCCCTCCTGCACCCCTCTGTATTCCTGAGGTGATGTGGATATTTTCATCTAACATGGAGTTGCAGGCACTTAAAACGTGTCATCCTGGAACTCTGTTATCTTGCTGTTGTGCATTCAAGTGTTGCATCTTTTTAAAATTCAACATAAATTACATGAAAAATGCAGATGAAATGTTTTGGACTTGGTTTTGAATGGGTTCTTGCAATGCAGGAGGCTGGTTAAATACTGCAGGTGGTATTAAACCCTTTATAAGGATATAGATTTTTTTATAAATAGATTAATTTTTCTAAAAAAAAATTGTAGTGACTAGTCCATGTTCACCCAACAGTTCAATCAGAACTGGACATGTAACCAAAGTTTCCTATCTGCAAGGTTACTTCATGACCTTTATTTCCATAAAGATCTCTGCAAGAGCTGCAGATTTATCTGGAAGATACCACTGTCTAATCAGTGATACTTGTAAATACTGCTGAGGTGATTGAACAACAGATGCAAAGATTTTTTCAAATAGTTTTAGCTTTTACATATAAATAAAATTCCATTTTCAGGGATTTATTAGCAATTCTAGGCTGGAAAATTGCAAACTCTTTGATAGTTTTGGAGTTTTGAATGTCTCAGAGTAGGCTGTTTTAAGATAATCACAACTTATGCAAAATGACTGTCTATTCCAGCACCTTTTTATGGAACTGTGGAAAAAAAGCCTCAAAGAGCTATATTTCTTTTCTCTTAGTTATAGATTTATGGATTGACAAGAAAATATGCTGTTTTCATGCATCCTGATTACAGTACAGTATTTGTTACTTCTTCGTGAGTTAGTCTGAGCAGACTATGGGCTATAAGACAATACTATAAAATAAGTGCACAGTTGGTTGCAAAACAAAGCTTGTAACTCAAATTAAAATTTAACTGTCATACAGGGAACATGAAGTAGAGCTATGAATGTCTTGTCCTGCTGAGGCTGGGTTGTTTTCTGTCAAATCAACTCCACATATTTCATTGTTTTGTAATTTAATTCTTTTTTAAAATTAATCATCGACAGTATGTGGACAAATTTTCCTGCAGCAGAGGTATAAACTGCATTAGAACTTTTTGGGTTTTTAACTCCTCTGCTTTGTCAACAGCTATTGAGTAGCTACTTCACTCCAACAGTAGATTACTGTGGAAAAAAAACAACCCAGATATTCTTGCTTCCTTTTTATTGTTCTACGTGTTTTTATGTTATTTTAGGTTATCACAGTTTAAAATTTTGGGAACTTTTTGTAGATCATGGTGATTTTCCGATCCTGGTAGGACTTGAGGACCTTTTGGTACTGCTTGCAATTTTATTGCTTACAAATAAATCAACTTGTAAATTTAATAATAGTTCTTCTCATTATATGAAATGTAAATGTTTCCACTTCATGTTTACCGTGAGCCAATCTGTCAAAATCTGTTTTTCCATACTCACATAATGTACTACCTTCTATTTGTTAATGATGTTGCAAATATGAACTTACATCATAAGGCTTCATACAAAAGTAAAAGTAACCATACTGTAATGATGGGTTCACTGTAGGGGTAGCTCTTGGAACAGATGGGCTCTGTATTTCATTCTACCTGGCTTCTTGACTTACCTTCAGCTGAAAGCTTCACTTTTGCATTTTTGTGAAGCAGGCAGTGTAATTTGATTTGGTGAGAGGTACAATAAAAGAACTAGTTTATTTTTTCTGGAAAGGTGAAACCCTGGTTTTGCGTTTTATTCATGGAATAACAATGTTGTATTTTTTTTATTTGAATGTCTGAGATACTTTATCACAGGAAAAGCTATAAACTTTTCATTGAGTGCTGCCTTAGCTGAAGTATACAAAAACTGTCAATCTCAAATGGAAATGAAAATAGGCTATCTCCCCCTTTTCCGCAGGCATTCCATTTTTGGAAGTTCATGGGCTCTGACTTTGTAGGTGCTGATTATTTTAAATAATTTATTACATGAAAAAGAAAACCCAAAATTCAGGGGCGGTTTTGTGTTTGTTTTGTTTTTTTTTTTTTAATCACTGTTGCTGCTTTTGAGAGATTCAGAGTTGCCAGTTCACCTTCTTCATTTAACGGTACAGCTGTTGAAGCTGTTTTTTGAAATATCAAATCACTTAATTGTCATTCAAAAATAAGACCTATTTGGCAGAATTCTCATTGCAGTAAAAGTCAGTTATCTGAAGCATTTATCATTTTCTTTTCTTCTCTGCTATTCCTGGTACTATTGTTGCTTTAATTGGTTTCCTATTTATTTTTCTTTCCTGCTTTTATTCCTTCGCTTGAAATCAGGTTCACAAATAAGCTTTTTCAACTGACAATTTATTGCTGTTTCAGAGTCTAATATGTGCAGCTTTTGATTGCTTTTCTGTTAAATGACTGGGAATCAACATTTAGTTCAATAGTGTGCTGCCATTCTGAATTAGACAACTGTCATGAAATTATGTATTAACTCTATGTCTTGATAACTCAAAAGTAAGGTTTTGTTTAAAACAATTGTTTCTTCATTAAAAGGGTTGTCAAGCACTGTAACAGACTTCCCAGGGAAGTTGTTGAGCCTCCATCCCTGGGAATATTTAAAAGATGTAGCTCTTAAGGACATGGTTTAGTGGTGGACTTGGCAGTGATAGGTTTATGGGGGGACTTGCTGATCTTAAGGGTCTTTTCCAAACTAAATGATTCTGTGATAAAAACTAATGATCTTTTCCTTTTCTGCTTTCAGAGAACTACCTATGCTTCAAAATGGAAGTGAGGAAGAAGAGTTCCCAAAAGTATTAATTTGAACAATATTGTTCTTAAGTAAGTACTTCTTGTTCTTTGTGATGTCCACAACTGAAAACTACTCTTCTGTTGATAAATCTTTGTCAGCTGAAAAAAGCAAACTCTGCAGAAGAGAGGTCAGCTCCTTCACGTTTGTGTCAGATCACTGACTGAACTGGGTCAGTCACCTGTTTCACCTTTCTAAGAAAAAAAAAGAATCTATCAAAGCATTTTTAATGTATCCTTCATCTTAGGTACAAAGCCCTTATTTCTTTGGCAGTATTTTTGGGCCCTTTCACCTGTATTGCAGATATTACATTTATTTTTCAAAGATAAGCCAATTTGCCACGCTTCTGTAGAAACTGGGCACAGACCCTATTCCATGAAGTTTCTATGAGAGTTGTAAGTAACTAAGCTATTTTGGCTGGAAAGTATTGTGTGCTCTGGGATATCCTAGATCCAGTGGTAGATTTGTCTCGTATGGTGACAAGTATTAAAAAGTTAATATTCTTACAGTTTTGAAGGTCTGTGCAAGTACGATAATACTCATCTCCTAGGATACAATTTTTTATTTAAATAAAATTTAACAGAAAGGCAAGTCTCTTCATTTTGAGAAGCTGTTTAATGAAATGAACTTCAGTGAAACATGGATTCAGGTGTGAACTTGGAAACCAAGAGTGTTATGACATTATTCTTCTTTTGAAGCAACTGTAGAAAAGACTGTTATGATCAATATTCTTAATTATGATAAGGGTACGAAAGTTGTGAAAATGTCTTGAACTTTCACAATTGAACAAGAAGTTCAAGCATATTTGTTGCAGATGAGATGCTTTTACAGTTCACCCAACTTCAGTAGTGGTTGTCAAGCTGATGACATCTAAAGCACTCTCAATTATTATGATTTATTTATACAGTTATAACTCTAGAAGTGCTCTGTTAGTGTAAGAATTTAATGAATGGTTTAAAAAAATAAAAAAACCCTGGGATTTCAAATGATGTTCTAAGGACCTTGGGACCAGGACAGAACAAAGGATATGATGGTAGCTTTCCAAGCATCCAGTGTCTGGTTAGGTGCCTTGAAACTGGATTAGCTGTTGTAACTGTTTCCTTTTCTGAACCCAGCTTTCTTCCCTATTCTGATGAAACTGGTTAACTGAATTATCTTACAAACCCAGAAAAGAGGTGGCTAAATTTGTTTCTGGGTTTGTGGGTTGGATAAGCTCAGATAAGTGTTCTAGAAGTGTTCTAGTGGTGCAAAGGAAGAAACAAGACTCTGCAGGCAGGAGCAAATAGTGTGGGAGCATAACCTGTCCCTTCAGGCAGCAGCTAGTAGTCAGTGGATCTGTCCAGCAGTTTGCAGTAATGGTGTCTTAAAGTTGTTAGAGTGGGCATTGATAATTTGACCTTGGAGAGGAACAGACATGGCTTCTGTGAAAACTTTAGAGTTGGCTAATTTTGGCAGATCCCTCTCGGGTATTGCTGTTAGTAGGAATGACCTATTGATACAGAATAGAAACAATGACTCAGAGGGAAAAAACCTTAGCAGACAACTCGAAAATCTGTAATAATCTTCACCCCCACCTGCTGTCCTCCAACTCTCCAGCCCCATGTATAGTATCTGTGTAGTATCATGTGTATTATCTCCAGGTCCTGAAAATGAATGAAAAGTACATGAGAAGAATTGCATGACTTGTCAAAACTTCACTTCTAATCAGAACTGGTTGGTCCCTTGTACATGATGTTGTGTAATACAATAATTTTTCTGTATCTTGGCTTACAATTTTGTAGACTAGAATTTGTTTGTTAATTAGAGGCTGAACGTAACTTATAGTTTTATACTTCGTGTTGTGTTCACACTACCTTGATTTGTCTGTGAGCTGTGATGATGGTTGTACTTCTGTGGAGATGCATTCCTTCCTTTGGCAAGGACAAGGCACAATGGTTGAGAACCGCATGAAACCTCTTCTTACCTTTTCTGTTCCATCTGTATGGGAAGTTAATTAAAAGGATTTGTTCAGGTCTATAAATTGCAGTGCCTGTAGCAGTAGTTAAGCCAGTGATTTTGTATGCATTGCTTGACTACTAAGGGAGATTGAGCAGTGGAGCAAAGCTGATTTAAGCTTAGTGACTAGGTAAGATCTAGGTAGTGCTGGTAGGTTGAGACAGGTAACTGAGTACTAGAGTGAAGGTGATACCTTTCCTGTATTACTTGATTGTGCAGTCTATGGATTGTGTTGGATTCCTGCTTCCTGTCAAATTGCATAACAGGCTGCGTTTGGAATTACTTTTTGCTATCACAGTCTGGCTTGGAAAAACTGTAGTTAATCCATCTACTAATTTAATATTTTTTCGTGATTCTTTGCTCATGTACAAACATTTCCATCATAGTCTTTCCCTTTTTTTCCGAATCATATTTCACACTTAGTCTAATCCATTTGATTTGTGAACTGCAGTTTTGTAGTTTATTAAAAAAAGAAAGATCAACTGGACATTTTTATTACATTCTAAAATACTTTCTTATCCTTTCTTGGGGATTATGTGAGTTAGATTAATCTGTGATAGGCTTTTGAAGATAAACTAATCTCCACAAAAGGCTTGTATATCTTGAGTTTTATTTATTGTAGGGGCACCTAAAATGTCAGATATAGATTCACTGTTTCTACTTATCTGAATAGATCAGTGTATGATTTGTGATGGAAAAGGAAAATATGTTTTCAGAAGGGTATGTTGCTGAATTAGCCCTGCCCTTTTATCAAGACCATTTATCTGTGGTTCTGGAGTATCTGTCTTTCTTGCTTGCTACAGATTTTCCCCTTGCCCGAGGATCAGCAAAGTCTGTTTCTTGTTCTGAAACATTCTGTTTTAGTTCACTCTTCTATTCTGGTAGTAATTTAGCTTGGATTCTCACTTGAAAGATGGCTTATTGCTTCTGTGACTCTCTGAAATACAGTCTTCATTAAAAGTGCTTTCTTTATAAGTCAGTTCTGATGCAGCAGCACAAACAACAGTCTTTCATGTTTTTCTTTTCAAGAAAAGAGGTTGCTAATGTATCCATTGACTTCCACATTTACTGCAGTGAAAAATGATACCAGACTGAGACACTAAGGTGACGTTGGAAAATTGGAGTACAATTTTACATGAAGCAACACATTAGAATGGTCAGGGGAAAATGGGATACAAGCCATTAAGGACAAACTTAAAATACTGCTTTTAAATTAGGGAAAAAGAAAACAGGCAAGTACAGGATAAGAAATGGCTGAGAGTTCTGAAGAAAAAGATTGAGGGTTAAGCACTGACCTTAAATCAACAGTATTGTGCACAAAAAGTAGTTCTGAAAAAGTCACATCACATCAGGATGAATAAATGGAAGTGCTGTCATAAAACACCATGTAAAATCTCTCTGCATAGCTTAGGAATGCAGTCACCAAGGTCATTGTGTCCAGTTTGGAATCATGCACTTAGTACATGCAAACAAATCAAAATTATCTTGCCAAATTGGAGAGTCCAGAAGAAAATAATATCCAAGATCATAACACTGGATCCAAGACCAAGAGGGGTTGAAATATTATGAGGCTGATTTAATGCAGAGACTAAGTGTTGCTATTCTAGGTCTTTTGGAAGACCATAAAACCTAATGAGCTTACATTTTTACCAGTGGAGATTAATGCATTGTGGCTTATGAAGCACTGCAATAGACTGGGAAGGGCATATGTCTGTCTTTGGAAGTTCATAAAATGTAGTCAGATGCAAAAGCACCTGTGATATCCTGTTAGAGGAGAGCAGTCATCTAATAACCTTCTGATAATCTTACTGCATGTTATGAGTTAATGTTTAGTTCTAGATATTTTGTTTTGGGGGGTTTTCTGGTGGGTTTTTTTTTTTTTCCCTCTTAATTGTCTATCTCTTTTGTGAATGGAGCATAGGGAGACCAGCTTTTAGCAAAAGATGCAAAGAAGCAGCATAGAATTCTTTATACAGAGAGCAATGTTTTTTATTTTAAATTTTTTTTAGCTTAAATATTTTCTTGCAATGGACCAAGTAACTTTTTATCTTGAATGCATATAATCTTAAAGATAAATAGTCCAAATCTAAAACACTGACTGAAAATTAGAAAAACTAGACATAGTAACCTGGTGGATATTATTTGGCTCTAAGTTAGTATTATTTTTATAGTGCCTGAAAATCAAATTTCAAATATCACTGGTAATATATACCTTTTAAAAATTACTATTACGTTAAACTAAACCTGTGTGTTGACAAATTGTTTAAGGGAACAAGATCAGAGCAAATAGCTGGGCAAGAAGTCTATTTTGTCTGCAATGTTTATTACTTCACAAGTTCCTGCAGTTAAATACATGAGGATCGATGTCACAGTTGTTTTTTTTTATTTTATGTTTAATATGATGAAAGAAATTGTAGTTGTCATGGAGAGAAGAACAATATGAGGGTAAATGTCAAGGCAACACCTACAATATAGAGGTACTCTGCAGCTGTTTTGGCTTTACTCTTTTTTAATGATGTAATTATACTATACTAATAATTCTGTACTTTATTGTTCGGATTATGTTAAATAGTGGCTAATAAACACTTCTGAAATTGGAAGAACCTGTTAGCTTAGGAAAATCTTCTTTTAATTCTTTTTGCACTTCACTGTTGATGGGATTTTTTTTATTACTTTTGTTCTTAAACAAATGTTGAAATAAACCAAATCTAAAGGGAATGAGAAAAATTAGATGCTTGCCAGTATGTATAAAAACCCAATCAAGACAGAGGTTAGTTATAGGATGATTCGCTTGAAACTGATCCTAATGAAACAGTCTTTTAATCAGATTGATTTTTCCTAAGCATATTTGTTGTAACTCATGTTAACTGTATTAAAATTGGTTAATGAATGCAAAAACTATCAGTAAGCTGGGAACTTTCAAACCCTAAGGAAGATTCCCTTATGGCTAAATGGCAGGAGGTTCTTCGTCATTGCCTTTGCTAGCTTTTGGGAAGAATACACTGCTCCTAATAAATCTCTAAATTTGATAGAAAGTTCACTAACTGTTAAATTGCTTTGTAAGTTGAACTTGAAAAACATGTATTTGGGTAGAGCCAAATGTGCGATCCCAGGTCTGGAGACTAATATTGTAGATTGCACTTACTGGTTACAGACAATGTTTTTGAACAACACAACCAGTAGAAGGGCTATAGGGGAGGTACAACTGCTGTATACAGTAGTGTTGGACTGTGGTGTGTACATTATGGCTAGGTTGAAGTTCCTAAGGCTATTCAGAAATAGTCTTCAGAAGAAGTTTAGAAAAGCTATAAGAATTCATAGTCTGTGAGAGTGTATCTCATTTTAGAGATTTAAGAAACTTGTTATATTGAGGTGTTACTTGAGAAATTATGAAGATTTGTACTTTAATCTGTGTGAAAGGGAATTGGTGAGAGCTGAAAACAGACATGTTTGATAACTAACTAGTTGAGTAATTTATTTGGGAATTATTCATTCTCTCTAATTCTCTCATTTAAAGTGTTTGAATCTTATGGATTTAGTAAAAGATGTGTGAACGTGTGGTTCTGATGCAAAAAATAGGAACAAGTTTCAGTGATCTTTGGATTTCAGTGATCAGTTCAATAAAAATTTCAGAAAGCATTGTAACTACTGCAATTAGCCCTCATTCATTCTCCATAAAAATAGGCTTGTAAGTGGCTGAACTTATATGGGATTTTTACTAAAGAACTCCTTGTGGTATGGCTATAATTCAAATCTAGTTTGTTGAAACAGGAAGAATGTAGATTTGTAGTGAAGCTCGCAATTCAACATCTTGCTTGCAGGAGTAACACTTACTTATGTTAGCTTTGCATGTCTTAGTTTCAAAATGCACTTTTGCTGATAAAACTAAATCTAGTATTTAAACAAAATTATTTTGTAAATGAATTAAAGTCTCTTTCTAATGTTGGTTCACTGTGTAGATGCGATATTCCTTGTCTTGTGAAATAATCTTACACTGATGTTCCTCACAATTTCAATTGCCTAATGGTTGCTATGGTAGGAATCAAGCTGCTGTCTTTAAAATTAACCAGTGTGTTTTGGAAAACTTTTTTCATGCTGCAGTCTGTGTAACATAAACGTCACAGATTTATTTTCAACATATGTGAATTGTAGGATCTTGCTGTTTGGAGAGGATTTCTGTTTAGTTCAGCCCCTCAATAGCAGCTCTGGTCAGAGCAGCTTGTTCGACTCTGCTTTTGTGTGTCTTCCAGGAATGGAGATTCCATATGATCTGAGACCTACTCCCGTGTTTGACAATTATCATAATTCAATTTCTTTTTTTTTTTTGTTATTGAGCTGGGATTTGCTGTGTTCCACATTGTGTCTATTGCCTCTTGTCCTTCCATTGGGCAGAAGAAAGTGCACCCCCACCTTCCAGAAATACCTCTGTGTATATCATAGTTATACAAGAAGAGAACCAAGAAACGAACGAAAAGTTGGATGATAGGTGACTTTTACAGGAAGAGGATAATATATTAACTAAAATGTGGATGCTGCTGTCCATGGTTTTGACTTTCTGATGCAGTTTCATGGTATCCCTGTGTGGAATACATTAGGATCGTTATTCCGTGGAAGTGGGTTTCTCTCAAGACTCGAAAGAGGGTACCATAGTAATATCCACAAAAATTAGTTCACGGAAAGGCGGTGTACCAGAAGATACAGACTCTTAGAGAAAGCAAGAATTCTTTGGATACCTGTATGAGGATTGACAAATGGGTTAAGTGAGTTCAGGGGTGTAGCTTGTATATATTGTTTTTATGTCAAGCTGCCACAAGAACATTCTCCTTCCCTCCCTGGCAAGATTTTCTCATTGTAGCTCTGAGTATGTGATAAGAAAAACGAAAGAAAAGAACTAGCTCTCAAAGCATCTTAAATACCTAGTAGGAGATAAAAATTCCATGAAATTGGATAAGCTATTGTGTTCTGGCAACCAGGTAGAAATTCTGGTTATATGCTATAGAAGTGATTAATTGCAATCAAAAACATGTCACAACCAAGGCCATAAAAATAAAGTATGTTGGAGATCTGAAATACTCTTTGAAAGTAAGGTAGTAATTAGCTGGCCAAACTAACTGATTTTTAAGCCAGATTTGGGTGGTAAACTGGAAATATGGCATTTCTTGATTTTTTTTCTTTTTTTTTTTTTTTAAAACTTTGGTAAAGTTTTGAGCCGATGCCTTTTCCATGTTGTTGAATCATAGAATTATATAGGTTGAAAAAGACCTTTAAGATTGTAGAGCCCAACCGTTTACTTAACGCTGTCAGGTCTGCCACTAAACCTGTCCCTAACATGTCTTTTAAATAACTTTAGGGATAGAGGCTGAGCCACTTACTTGGACATGTTCTAGTGCATGACAACCCTTACATTGAAGAAATTTTTCCTAATATCCAATCTAAGCCTCCCCACACAGGACTTGAAGCTGTTTCCTCTCGTCCTGTCAACTGTTACCTGGGAGAAGAGGCTGACCTCCACCTTGCTCCTTTCAGGTAGTGGTAGAGTCTGATAAGGTCTCCCCTGAACCTCCTTTTCTCCAGGCTAAACAGCCCCAGCTCCCTCAGCCTTTCCTAATAGGGTGTTCCTTAGACAGTTCACCAGCTTTGTTGCCCTTCTGTGGACACACTCCAGCACTTCAGTATCTGTCTTGTTGTGGCCCCAAAACTGAACATAGTATTCAAGGTGCGATCATTCTTGCCATGATTGACTTCAGTATCATACAGCAGCTGTAATTACCACTGCCTCTAAAATGTTGGCCATTTTTAGTGCACGGTGTCTACATTTGTATCTTCAAGTACTCGACAGGTCAGCTGGCAGCATTTTAGTATCTGTAAGCGAACTATGATGAGTTATTTCTCTGGAGGGTGGTGACAAACCACTCCTGAAACAAACGGATGTAATTTGGCTTCTCCTAGGAAAAATGTGTTCACACCCACACTCTTCATGTTTAACGTGAACAAAATAAATCCATGTTTTCCATCAGAAGCCTTTGGTTGAGGTATCAGACACCTGAAAATCTCATTTTGATTAGAAGAAGGGAAGGCATAATTTTCTGAGCTTCTCTGTGATAAAAAGGCTACTTGGCAAGCGACGATGGTAGTCATGACATATTAGAGTCAGTGCAACATGACAATACAGTAGAACATAAGGTGGAAAGAAAGGAAGGATTGCCACTGGTCTTGCAGATGGAACTGAGACCTCATTTTCTGGCTCCGGGAACAAGCATGTTACAAACTATTATAGAGGAATCCCAGTTCAGTTCTCAGTACCATACTCCCCTCTGCCAACAGGGTTTTAATATACCCTTACCAAAGTCAGCATATTACTGGTAACATTTTTGTCACAAATACAATGTGCACGGTAACATTGAATCTGTGAAATCCATTCTTGTCTCAAGGCATTACTATCGCCTTTTCAGCCAGCCAAATGCATATTCAAGCATCATGTTGCATCTTCTTATGCAGTAGTTGTATTACTTGTTTCTACTCTCCAGACAGTATGTAGAATTTCACCTGTTGGGCTAATGGTAGAATCCTTCTGAATGAATGTTGGCAATTCTGCCGCTGAATATGTGCCCCTCCAGGAAATATGCTAATGTTTTCACAAAGTTCTGGTTTTTGCCTTTTTTTTTTCTTTTTTTCCCCTAGCCATATTAGTATTCATGGTATTCTTTTTTTTATAACCATAGAAAAGTAGTTCTTTCACTTCTATGCTTAAGATTGGCTTAGGAAGGCAGATCTGCCATAGGTCTCTCTTCTCTTGATTCATCACAGTTTAGAAATTCCATTGCCTTAAAATGTTTCTTCCTGCATGTTACAGTTGCAGTGCTGAGCAGAAGGTCATGTTTTCAGTGGCTCTTAATACGGGATAACAGCTTTACTTTATATTTTCCTTGAAGCAGGTGATCTGGTGACTGATAGTAGTCTGGGATTGCGAATTTCTGGAGGACAATCTTTCCATTTTGAGCCATTGTCGAATGACTTTGATTTTGTTGTCAGCGTAGTGGGCAGTGAACATAATCTGAAGGGTGCAAGGAGATTACTGGTCATCCTATAACTGGAAAAATGAATTAACTTATAACCTGGTGCTTTTTTTCACAGATCCAAAAGCACCACTTAGCACTGTACAGGTGGTCAGTGAATACTTGCAGCAGTTTGTGGGTTTGGTGCATCATCTGTGCCATGCATCCTTTCTTCTTGATTATTTTGTCTTCATTTCAGTGTGGTTTGGTAGTTGCTGAAGTCAAACAAACATGGAAAAATTATGTATGCTATTGTTATATGTACATAACACTCATCTGAGAAGAATTAATGTTTCTTCTAGAGGGTGGCAGAATGAAAACTGGTGTGATGAGCCACAGGTATTTTATAAAAGAGAAACTAAAAAGCCACTAATGAAGTTGTGGGAAGTGGACTCTTGAGTTTTCATAATTTCCTGAATGCTGTGATTAGCATCTCACAGAGCATTTGTAAAACAGTTCATAAATTGTATTTTAGTGATAAAGAAGGCTCTGGAAAGTCAACTGTATTGTACACCTTTCTGTGGTTACAAGATTTTGTGAAGAGGAGCCAGAATATTTACAAAAACAAGTGATGTGCCAATGTTAGCAGGAGTATGACAACTAGTGCTTTCCAGAAAAAAAAATTTTCCAGTGTAGCAATACTATTAGAATAGGTTTAAATTATTTTGCTAAAAATATTTTATAATCTTTGTATTTCTCTGTTACTAAACCATTTCTACGTGAAATTAACATTCAGATTAAAGCTACTTACACTAATTTTGTCCCATCTAATTGTTTTCAGTCTGCTGATCTCCATGTTTTCTTACTGTTTTATAATGTTGTATCCTGTTTTCCCTGGGATATTCCAGAAAACTAGTTTGCATATAGCTGGAATCTCTGTTTTTCAGTTAATAATTGTTGCTGTTAACTAATACATTCTTAAAATGTATTCTGATATAAAATGATTTCTATGATGAATCTGAATAAGTAAGTTCTGTTGGATGGGAAAAGTTAATGCTGATACTTTGGAAGTTATTTTGCAAAGAATGAAAACTGAACATTCATTCTACATCAGTGCTTCATAATATATTTGAAATGGTATATTTCTGAAAATGTTTTAACTTTAGGTCAAAAGTAATGGCATGTACATGTACTCTGAACATGCTACAAAATCACTAAGTCAGAACTTTTCCACCAATCCTAGATTTTTCAGCAACCAGCTTATATTTAGTTTTGGCTGTTGAGTAACAACAGCAGTATTCCAGAGAGTGTTGTTAGTATGTGACCATTGTAAAATAATCTCTGAATTTGGGAGCATTTTACAGAAACATATATTAAAGTGGATTAATATTTTGATGCCTCACTAGAGCAGTGATCATAGTATGCAGCAAGGTCAAGAAAAAGGAAAACTCCATCTCTGCTCAGAAAATTAGTGGAATGTAGTTCCGGAACTCTAATGGCTTCAGAGAGTATCTTAATAGAATAAGCTCTCCACCTGTCATTCTGTGTTTTTTTTCTTCCACATTCATTTTTGGAACACTGATCTTTCAGTCTTGAACTCTGCAAATCCCTCAAATTTGGCAGTACTTGGGGGTTTTCCCATTTGCCTTATACCAAAGGATTGCTTATTGCCTACTTTTCATTCATTCCTTTGCATCAACTTTTTCATAATTTAGTAACTGTAACTGTTGTAAACATATCATCTAGAGATGGAGTCCATGGCAGAGGAGATGAGATCTTTTCCAAGTGCATGTCAAATATAATGAGTAGGTTTTGTGTGATTTCCTAAAATCTATGCTTTTTCTCCAGGTCTGTATATAATGAGACTCAAAACAGGCTGTAAAGAAGCATCAGAAGAAATAACTTGTAGCTTGATGCAGAAAATAGTCAGGACTTTGATGCAATTTAGTACGTCCATACATGTATGTGCCCTTTCCACACAGACACTCTCAAAGTCATTGCGAGCTACTTCTCTTAGTATCTTGTATTCCAAATATCTTAATCTGTGCCATTACTTTAGAGATGTTAGGAGTATGTTATGTATCCATATGCACATAGAAAAGGATTGTTTTTTTAATGTTTGATTTATTTTCTTTTTAGCAGTCATAGTATGAACAAATGTTTTGTCTGGTTTTCTCTTTTGTTCACACCTACATTATTTTTTCTGAAATGTGATTTATTCTGGTACTCAGCTTAATGCTGCAAGTATTTTTTCGTGTCTGTCTAATTCCTGGCCTGTTATGATGACTAATCGGGTGTTTCTTCTATCTAGTAAGATTGTTGTGTTTATGAATTGATTATCTTTCTTCAGCTGTTGGATTTCTCAGTGTCACTGTTCAGTGTTCTTCAAGGCAAGAAGAATTTTACCATTTGTTGCCCTCTATTCCTCTGGACCAGTTCATGCAGTCAAATTGTGGAGAGGGTTCTAGGTTTTTCTGCTGTGTGGGAGTATTTTTATCTTTCTCCACGTGTCATTTGATTCGACAAGATTAAGGAATAAAATATAAAAATATCTTTTCTTAAGCAAATAGGGAAGACAAGTTATTTTATAACAAGCTAAGAACCATATAATCACTAAAATTTTATTTTTTAATGTCAAATGCAACATTTTGGTAGAGCTGATTAAAAAATGTTTGGAGGAACGTATCATTTTCTTTATTTATTGTCAGAATAAGTTGATTCCCCTTCCCCCATTTTCTTCTTGAGTGAAGTCTCTTCTGTGATTTAAATTAATGATCCTCATTTCTAGAATCATCAGAATTGTATGTAAAGAATGTTTTGATGGTGTGTGATTTTAATGATTTATTTTGTTTCGTGCCTTTTTATTTATATCCTAACATTAAGTTTGATCTATAATACACTTTTCATCAAGCAAAGAAAATGTGAGAGAATGGGCAGGAGAGAAGAGTAAGCTTAACACTTAAAACATTAAAATGTCCCAAACCAACTAACAATCAAGCTAACAGAAAAACCCAAAACTCAAACCAAACCAAATCCCCAACAACAAAGAAACCTTATGCCAAACTGTTCCAAAAGTCTGTATTGCATGTGGAAAACCTTTCTCAACAGGGCTGTGGAATGTTGGCCCCCACTCCTCCCTGAAAACGGGATTCTTTCATAGGTTATACCTTCATCTTAATTGACTATACTTTGGTACTAGGACCAAATCCTATTCATTCGTATACATAGAACTGACTTTTTTGTGTAACCATTGCTTATACTAGGCTCTGTACTAGAAAACCAGAAGATGGCATATTTAGTAGAACCTTATTTTAAAAGAATTTTGAAGCTGGTCATTGAAGTAAAAGATATGTAAGTTTAACTCCTGTGCCAGGCAAATCTGGAGCAACTGCGAAAAGAGTTATTTGATATGTATTAAAGTATGGTGCATTGAAGAAGAGCCAATGTAGAGGTGAGCTGATCAATAAACTATAATTAAATTGCCTGGTTTTGGCAAGGCTTTTCAACAATCACTTTTAGGAAAATGAAATTCTTCTGGGAAAAGAGAAACAGTCTTTTTTTGAATTTGTAACCCCATAAGGGAATAGAAAAAACAGAATATATGGTTAATTTTCATAATAGAAACAGGGTAATGCAAGGTTTCATCTTATCCTGCTATGCTGGGTCATGTGTATTTCATCATAAGAATAAATTATCTGGAAAAAAGGATCTCTTGAGTTTTTCTGAGGAGAATCTGAGTAGGAAACTTTAACATTATATTTGGTTCTAAATAATCTTGGCATAATGTTTACATTTTAATTATCATTTTTTGTGCGCTTCTCTAACATAAATAGGGAGTGAAGGAAGTTAGAAATGAGTACATTTTGCGATTTGGGAAGAGATCTTCCTGTGGTTGGGTAATGAATAAAAAAAAAATCTGAATGGTACTAAATGATCCTGTACATGTAGCATTGTGTTACTCAGTACAGTATGTGGAAGTGTTTTTGGAATACTATGTGAAAAGACTGAAAGAATTATTTTACATTCCATGAACATAAAGCTGGAATTGGTAATAATGAAATTTTTGCACAATACCCACCATCTTCACCCCATTCCGACCCTCCGTCTTGTTCTGTATTTAACAGATACTGTTGTATGTACACTTAAAGAGCAACCAGCACATTTTTCAGTTTGGTTCAGTTTGGTTTAGGTTTGACAATTGTCAAAGTACTGCTGTGGGTTCGTTTCTAGTTCAAGGAAAACTAAGACTTTGGGTGAGTTTGTAGATGGTATTTAATAAACTCACCATTTTAAAGTTATCATTCAAAACAGTGGCTTGAATGTTGCCATTTTCTTGGTTATGATCTTAATATGCATTGCCAAAGAAAAAGAATAGTAAAGCACAGTTTTATCTGACAGTTGTTGCTGTTTATCGCATATAATTTCTTTTTGTGTGTTACAATACAAATAGTCTAATAATATTTTTAAAGCCTGTCTAGCTTCTGACAACACATAAATATTTTTATTACTTATGCGTAACCAACTTTCTTTAAAAACTTTATATTATTTAGTAATGTGAGACAAGTGAGAACATTCTTTTTTCTTGTAGCTCTGGCTATCAATACACCATTATTTTTGCTAGCTAGGAATCCCTTTTGCAATTTGGAAAATTTTAATAGATCCATTTAAACCAAATCAGGATAGTGTTTTTTTAAAAAAAATATCAGTGTTGAATTTTTGACCCCCCCCAATGCTGTCTTAAACCTTCATCTACCATGATTGCTATAAAATGCAAGGTATACTGGTATATTTAAAATACCTATTCCACTGAATGCATGTTTTTAAAAAGTTTAACTACTTGCGTATGACTGAAATGTATAAAGATTCCCAGGTTCAAGTTTGGATCTGAAATAATTTAATTTTCTTTGGAACCACCTGTGTAAATCACAGTGAGATAAACTCAGTGTATGTAATGTCTTTTCCATCACTTGTTGCATAGAGAGTTATTCCTAAAGGAATCTTATGAAATATATAAATAAATATTTAGAGTGATTCTGTATGAAAATAGGAAGTACTGGTTCTTGTTATATGTCATTAAGGAACTTTTTTGTACTGTTATATATATTTCTGTGAAATAACAAGTAACAGTTTGTAATCATAAATTATATGCCCGTCACTCCATTTTTTTCCTGACAGAAAACAAAAATATTTTGCTAAATATCTGGTATTTGAAAATAAGTTTCTGAAAATCATTAGCTAATAAAAACACCCTAGTTTACTACAGTAGTAGGATGTTGTGATATTTCATGTTTACATTTCTCTTTACTATCTTTCCTTTAATGTTGATATCTTTAATATCAATTTGAAATGTATTTAGTAAATAGATAGCAAAATTCATCTGGCTGCCATATTCAGGTAGCTGCTATATTCAGGTAGCTGCTTTTTTTTAATTTTTTTTTTGGTTTCTTTTATGAAGAAAGCTTACATCTTACATGAGTTTTGACCTCCCGATCTGTGAAAACTGATGACTATGCTTCTGAAGACTGATGACCATAGTGTGAAGTAGATTATCTTGCCACCAGACCTGTAAATATTTGAAGCTGCTAAAGCATTACAATGACCATAGCAAAAGCCGTTAACATTCACTTGTGTTGAACAAACACTGTGGTAGTGACAGGTAAGAAAGCAATTACAGAAGTAATTAGTAGTGGTGCTCTAGGTAAAAATAAAAAAGGACAGCATTCTCGTTTAACCTCTGTGTTATAGTTTAATGAAGGAATTTAACGCTTCTGTATTTTATTCTGAATTTAAAAAGAAGAAATGTTATCGCGAAATTTTTACACATTTTCTGAAAGAAATTCAGTGTGAATGTTCCTTCTGCCATACAAGCTGTTTAAGTGCTTAAACAAGGCTAAGAGTTTACTCCAAATAAATGCAATGGCAGCTACTAACAGTCTTAAAGTCATTTATGTGGAATTAATCAACACCTGAAAAGGCGGCTTAAGAGACCATAAAACTGTTTTTCAGAGGAACCAGTTATCATAGGATTTTCAATCAGGTGATATTATTATTATTGCTGGATCCAGTCCACAAATGTGTTCATATTAGTATTACATTTCATTTCAAGTTGGTGCCTTTATGAAAAATCTGAAAACAGCAGATGTATATGGTCCAAGGTCATTTAAATTTATATCAAGTTTGAATTAACTATGAGCAGAAGAGATAGAGTTAGAATTGCATCTGAGGTACTGTAGTGATATGATTAGATATTTTGATGTCTTTACAAGTCAATGTTTGCAAGTTATGCAGGTTGAGAAAAAGAAGATTATAAAATACAAGTTGCATTTTACAGATTTACAATTTGCAATTGTTTACAGATTGTAAAATGCAGTCGAAGTTTTGGTGGCTCTTTGATTCAGTCTCTATAAAAACGCATGTATATGTAGCAGGCAAAAGCTGTTGAAGAACTGGTATATCTGAAAAGTTCAATTGAGCATAAGAAATCCTTTCTAAAGAAAGAAGTCCAGTGCTTGTTATGTTGGTAGTATTGTGTGGTGATGGATAGAGCATGGGGAGGAAATCAGTTACCACTTTCTCAGTTTTATTTGTCTAATTTTCAGATTATGTTTCTCCATGCACTACACTTCTAGGATATTTGAATAGCAGACATTAAGAATTTTTAGAATTTAAGGCATGTAGTGTTCCCTGACCTTTGAAAACAAGTTTTAGTATATTAATGTGCTTTTTTAAAAAATCTCTGAAAGACTTGAAATGTAATTCTTTATGATTACTTATATTTTAAACGAAGCCTCTGGTGTTTTGGCAATCTCAATCTTCTACTCTGTATAAATGTGATTAGAAAATAGGTCGGGCACTATTGCACTGAGAATGCAGTGTTGGTATTCTGTGGGTTTTTTCCCTTGAATAAGTGTATTTAGTAAATAGATTTTTATTTGACATCACTTACACAAATGCATATAAATAAAAAATGAATAGTTCTCCAAGTTAATGATTGGATATAATTTTGAAAAGATTAAAAATAATTCAGACCAGGTTTTTTTAGATTAAAATGTGTGAAATCTCATAGATAGTGTGGGGTTCTGTTTTGTTTCTGAGAATTCTGTATTGATTGCAGCTGACACTCTGGATATGTATGGGTGCTAGCGGGAATGCCAGTTGCAGGATCAGGATCTAAGTTAGGGGTGCAAAGCAGGGACAATAAGTCCTTTGAACACAAAAGGACTGAATTATACTAGCAGAGGCACATGACACCCTGTGAGCACTTTTATTTATTACACTGTTCTGAAAAGCGCAGTCTGCCTGTGCTTTAAATAGTACATGTACACATGAAATGGTATATATTTGTAAATTAAAACACGAACACCAAGTTTGATATACAGAGATTTCATTAGGATATAAAAATCACAGACAATTACAAAATTTCTTTGATCTTGTTTTCTGATTAGACTGCTTTTTGGAGCCTTTAATTATGTTTGTGCTAGGAATGCCTTATTATTTCATAGAAGAGCATAGTAATTACTGCCTTTACTAAACTTATTATTGGCATTTTTAAATCAATTTGTTAGGAGAAGTGTCTAACTCTCTGATTAGAGCAGTTACAGACGAAATGTGTCCTGTAACAGGTTTGTTTCCTCTAAACTCCAATACTGATAATTTTATAAACTGCAGGTAAAAAGTTACGTTTCATGTTTTAGTTTACCATCCAAACATCTTTTATAACATTTCTTCTGTAGAAATGTCTGTGTTGTGTGATGGCCCCTCATCTTTCTCTGATTTCACACGACTGGTCACACATTGTGGCTTTTGTCTTTCTATGGTTTGCTGCTACTCTTCATAAAAAGAAGAGTGTGAGAGAAAATGGTCTTAAGTAAAATTTATTTGCTTTACTATATATTTAATCTATGTTAGCATTGATATGGTAAGACTTAGTTTTGCAAAGGTTGTCCCTAAATTCTCCAACAGAGTTGAATTACAGAGTTGAATTCTGCAGATGCACAACATCTAAATTCTCTGCTGCAGAATTCAACTCTTGCTACCTACTTCCAAATGCAATAGTGTAAATTTAACACTTGACATAAAAGGAGTTGAACAAGAAGCTAATACCTTCAAAGATGTTTTAAACTCAGTAAGTTTTAAACTCATGTGTCATTTTCCCTTAATAGTATGTCACACCAGTTTTGAGAGGAAAAGGCTTTGGCAGCATTGTGTGAGGTTTTGACTTGCAACTTTCAAAGTCCTGTTTTATTCATAGCCTTATTATTGTACAAAAATACTTTGAGTTTTTCAGTTCCTTCACTTTTAAATAAATGAAGAGATCTTAGATCAGTGGTACCTGTGAGCCAGGGTCACGATGAGAATCACATGCAGAAAGCAACCAAGTTTTGGTGGGATGGAGCTCTATGAAAGCTGTAAACCAATGTAAATTAGACATCATGAACCTATATGCTAATGCAAATAAATTGCTTCCCATACTTGAATTAGCTTATTAGATGCGGACTTTTTTTTGTGTTTTATAGTGTGTAAAGTTCTGTGTCCCAAAGTAAAACTTTTCTATCTATGAAGAAGAAAACTGGATTCCCAAGGGGAATCTTTGCAGGTTAAGATCCGTATATTGTGGCACAGTGAAATTAAAGTTAAGGCAAATACTTCTTTATCATATAGAAATATTAGTATTTATAATCCTTGGTAAAATTTGTCTTGTTCTAATAGAAGCACTGCATAAACCACCATCATTTTAAACTAGAAAATGGTGATACAAAGCAAGTCTGATTATTTAGATAATGATCACATTTGACATTCTTTCCCTGATGTGGCCCACTCAAAACTGTATTCTGACATTTTTGTTACCGGGTTGTCAAATCACCCAGTCTCCAAGCCTCCACGTGTAAGAAGAAAGGCTTTTAGCTCAGTTCTGTGACTCTTTTTTCGAGCGTCTGAATACCGTATAGTCTTGACTATGCTTTGATTTTGCAAATCCTCCTGGTTGCAAATAGCACTTCAGTTTTCTTATGGCTGCCAAGTGTCATGCATTTTTGCATAACTATTACAAACTCAGCAGCTCTCTCATCTGCCTGTTTTTCATCTTGATTTATAAACATCCAGCTGAGTTGTGAACAGACTGATGTTAAGTTTCTTGGTTATTAGATTTTTGCATGTTGCTTTGATGCCAGCCAAAAGAAGAAAGATCTTACCTCTGATCTTGCCTCTGATGTTCGCAGCCATTAAGGAATGACATGGGGAAGCTAGTGGAAAGGATTTAGTGGAGAGCTTCAATGCCAATGAGAATGGAAACATCAAATATTAGCTTAAGGTTGTCCATTGCTTTTTGTCCTACTCTGTTCCTTTCCCAAGGCATCTAGACTATGCTGCTGACGATGAGCTGCATTTTCCCCAAGTGGAAGAGGCAGCCGTACTTTGGTCTCAGGAGAGCACTGAAACAGAAAGCAGACATTGTGTGTCTGATACTTATAAAGTTGGGTTCTAATGCAAAATTGTGGAACAAAGTAACATCTTGGGTATAAGGGAGCATCTCGTTACTTTGTGAATTTCTTAATTATGGAACCACATCACATGCAGGATGAAAGATGTTACCTTACTGTTTTGTATTCTAAATGGTAGAAAAGCAGCAATGTTCTTCTTTTAACTTCTAATGAGAAGTTCAGCTTAATTCAAGAGGAATTTAGAAAGCAATATTTTTTTTTTAAATTGGGCTTTTTGTGGCTTTTGGAGAAAAAAAGATCAAAAGTCTGGCTGTTGTGACAGAAAGGTAGTCTGAAAGATTAATAAGTGTGTTTGCATACATTTTGACTAGGTCATGCTAGGATGCCTTGGGGTTCGTTTTTCTAGAGAAGTGCTGGCAAATCTGTGTAATTTACATGCGGTGTAAATGCAGCTCACATTTTAGAATTACATCATGTGAGCAGCAGTGGGGACATGCTGACACAGGAGCTCTTGGTTAGTAGAAAACCCAGCTACTGAAGCAGCAGTGACATTCAGCAGGATGTTCCACCAAGTCCTGTTCAGGGAAACTTTGGAGCACTTTATATTTTCAAGATATGTGCTGTGCTATGTGGTTATTGATGATGTTAAAATTTTGACATGCAGCTGGATAGGCTAAAAAGATTGGCCTTCTTCACGGTAGAGGTTTACTGATCTCCAGAAGTATTTCACAGAATCAGGAGTGTTAAGTTCGGTGCTCTGTTGAGAGCATACTAAGTTCTAAGTTCTACTAAAAAAGGGGTGCGCCTTTTCATCAGCCCTCATATGACTAATGCAGGCAGAAAACCCAATTCTTTTCAGCCTCTTGATTGAACTACTATAGGCTTTTGAAAGCATTTCTGGTGCTTCAATTAAAAGGGAATGAGTAACTGAGAACCCATTACTTAATGAAAGCATCTGTTTCAGTGGCTGATGCCTTTATCTATTTTACACTTGTGTGTTTAAAAACTACTTTCCCCTTTCTCATGAGCCGAATTTATCCGGGTTGAACTCCTAATCCCCAGATTTTGTTTTACCTTTGTTTGCAAGTGTAAGAAGCAATTCGATGTCACAAGTTCTTTCTTTTTTAACACAAGTTATGTCCTTGTAACTTCCATAGTCTGTTCTTTTATTTCATGACTTCCAAAGATTCTCACTCTTTGTATTTTCTTTTGGAATGAGGTTTCTGCAAGGCCTATCAGTAGTTTATTAACTTACTACTCTGGAGGAAGATCATGCTTGATGTTGGAATTTTTGTTATTCATCATTGACTGTGGCTATATTAGAGTTGTATGAAGTCAATACAGTAAGTAAACAAGAAAAAAATAAACTTTTAATATAATGTAATTGTCCTATTCATTTTCCAAGACAATTTTTATCTTACAAAGACATTTCATTAGTTTGGATAAAACAAAAGATAATTTCTCGCTTTGCTATGTTTCTGGTTTATCTTTGTAGTTAAAATGGGCTGTAAAACTGAAGACTGCTTTATCCATTGCTTATTAAAATGAGTACATATATATATATATTTAATTTCTTTGGAAGAGTGTATTGTTTCTGCAGTTGACTCTTTTATCTTCCTAAAAGAAAAATCGCCAATTACTTTTTGTCTGTTTGACAGAGAATTTTGCATATATTTGACAAGTAAGCTGCTCTTTTTCTTTCAAGGTATAATTCCCTCTTTTGTTCAAAATTGCATCAATTGTAAAAAAAATTAGAAATTACTGTATCTTTTTTCAAGTTTTAAAAGGTAATATGTTACAGAAATTGTGAGCACTTGTATTTATTATCTAAAACAAAGGAGTGGTTAGTATTTTCAAACTGTATTCGTTGTAATTGTCGATGTAATTATTTTGTCTAGTTTAGAAAAGTTATTACTTCCAATTAGTTCTTAACTCCTGTTAAAATCTTTTGAGGTCGGTGTTCTGTGTATATCTTTAGCTTAAAAAAACCCAAATGCTCTGCGTATGGATTTCTCTGAATCATTGCTGTTGTGACAACTGAACCTCTAGGTGTTCATATATAGCATAATTTTGAGAATGTTTGATCTGTGATACTAAAATTACCTAAATTGGTGGGTTTGATTGTTTGGCTTTTATCTCTGAGCAGGAGCTATATAGCTGAAGTAGGGTTACTTAACTCCATTGTGTTTTTGTTGGTTTTGTTTGTTTGTTTTGTTGTTGTTGGTTTTGGGGGTTTTTTTCAGTAGAAATAAATTTAGTAACTACAGGGGCATGGGACCCTGAGTTGGCAATAATTCTGATGTGGTTCAGCTTAGGCTTTCTCCTTACAATTATCTCCTCAAAGGAAACCAGATGTTTTTTATTTGAAAAAGTTTTATTAGAATAACAATTAGGATAATGAACATTGTAAATATTGCAAACTCAGTGAATCAGGATGAAAGAAGAAAAAGAATTTTTCTTTTTTTTACCAGATTTTTCCCTACCTACACTGTCATTGTGAGTCTGCTGTTGATTCTACTTGGTTACAGTTAATTCAGTGACTAAGCTGTGAACTGTGCAGCGCCCTCTGATCTGCTGGAAGATTTTCCTATCATGTCAAAGGTCAAACAGCCTGTTCCCTGCTCCTTGCTGCAATTTCTTTATTGAGTTGCAAGCTCCTGTAATGGAATTTTCTTGACTGTCATACTGCACAGTTTCTTGAATCCTGGGTGTGAGCATAGTCAGGGTATCTCCAAGGAGTGTGGGTTGTCTCTCTTTCTCTAGGAGGCTGTACCTGATGTGATCATCTTAGAGAAGCATTAAATTGATTGGGAACAAGCAAGCAGAATGCCTTCTGCCCCCCTAGTGCTGTCTGTCAAAAAGAATGGAGGGCACAGTTGATGAAAAACTCAACATGAGGTGTCAGTGTGCGCTCACAGCCCAGGCAGCCAACCGAATCCTGGGACACATCAAAAGGAGCGTAGCCAGCAGGTCGAGGGAAGTGATTCTCCCCGTCTACTCTGCCCTTATGATACTCCACTTGGAGTACTCTGTACAGTTGTGGTGTCCCCAACATAAGAAAGACATGAACTGTTGGAGCACGTCTGGAGGAGGGCCACAAAGTTGATAAGAGGATTGGAGCAACTCCCCTGCGAAGACAGGCTGAGGAAGTTGGGGCTGTTCAGCCTGGAGAAGAGAAGGTTGCCTGGAGACCTTATAGCAATCTTCCAGTACCTGAAGGGGCCCTACTGGGAAGCCAGAGAGGGACTCGTCACCAGGAACTGTAGTGATAGGACAAGTAGTAATGGATACAAATTGAAAGAGGGGAAATTTAGGTTAGATATTAGGAAGAAATTTTTTCTGTGAGTGAGGTTAGACACTGGAACAGGTTGCCCAGGGGGGTTTTGGAAGCCCCAACACTGACAGTGTTCAAAGACAGGTTGGATAAGGCCTTGAGCAACCTGGTGTGGTGGGAGGTGTCCCTGCACTTGGCAGTGGAAGTTGGGACTGGATGATCTGTGAGGTCCATTCCAACCACTTAAAATTCTGTGATTCTGAAGGTCTTACTACAACTCACAAAAGGCAGGGCTTGGAACCGTATGTGTGTTGTCTCTAATAAATGCTAAAATGAGCGAAGAAGAATTTTGTTTTGAGAGATAATTTGTGTTTTTGGGTTAAGAAGTTATGAAGAGAGCTTATGTTTTTTTTCAAGATAGCAGGAATTTTCTTGAAATTTTGGGAGTTGTATTCTTCTGCTATGCAATACTTTTGAAGAGCTATTCAATTTATCTGTATTTGGTTTTCTCCAAGTCTCCGGATTTGTAATTTCTCCAGTTACATTAGGTTATTATTCTAGTGGCTTTTAATATTTTGATTGCAAGAAAATTAATTTCCTTTACATGGTTTCCTTAACACATTTACAATTTTTATAAATGATAACATATATGAAAGAATAAGCATGAATACACTTATATTCATTTTATAAAAATTAAGATTAAAAATAAACATTCTGTCCTGGATTTTTTTTTCCACTGTGAAAGTTAGGCTGATATTTTGAACAGAGAGTAATGCTGTAATGCTTAGAGATGAGGAAACAATTATTTGACAAAACTGCTAAATGGCTGAATTGCTTTAATTGATTATGCAGATTTATATCTTGCATTCAAAATGTATAACATCTTTCAGCTGCAAATTTGATAGTATCTGTAAATATTAATGAATCAACTTCAAACATAGTTTTGAAGTTGCAAATATTAACAAGGGAAATCGGGACCTGTTGAGACTGACTAGTACAAGTTACTCATTAAATCAGTATAGACCCTAAAATATTCTTTGATTTAATCCTTTGATTGCTAGATCACATTGTATCTAAGCTAGATACAATGCAAGATGGTAGTTAAAAATATTGGGATTGAATGATTTATCTTTGTGGATAATCCATGATTAGTTAAATAACAAGTAGAAAAAATGATACTTTAAAATTAAACATTAGGTTCTTTCTCACTGTTATGATACAAAAGTAAATCAAAAGGAAGGTGTTTTTATAGAATGTGAAATACTTTTGTTTGAATGTGAAATTAAAAGGACTTTCTTTTTTCCTTCAAGCAGTTACTAATTTCACTGACTACTGGAATAGTGGAATTGCTTGTTAACCTCCAACCTCCATGATGCCGTTATGTTTATTTCCTGCTGTCACGGAGAGGGTAAGCTGTTCTTCATATGTTATGAGGTTATGATTTTAAAAAAAATTGCTGCTATTTATGTGAAAGATAAAGTACAGTGTACCATTTGCATGCTGTGCATTTTAGAATTTTTTTTTTCTTCATATTGAAATCTATAAAAGTGCCTTTATTTCATGGAATCACATTATAACTGACTTTGGAAAGTATCTATGGAGATCTTCTAGTCCAATACCACTGATCAAGTAGGATCAATTTGAGTGGGTTGCTCAGGTCTTTGCCCTGGAGGCTAAGTATGACCAGGTGGTGTACTAAGTACAAAGAATTTAGTACTTGTGATCAGTGCAGGACAGGAGAAATATTTAAGAATATGTCCTTGTCAATGTTACTAAATTCTTAAAGAAGCCAGATAATGAGTAATTTAGTGAAGAACCTTAAATATCCCAAAATGATCTTGTTTGTGGCATGGGTGGTTAGAACCTTGTAGGGAGCCTGCAGAAATGTTCAAAGAGCTGAGGTTATAAAGATATGATATAAGGCCAGGAGTATATACTTACTGGTGTCTGTGGAGTGTAAATGAGAGAAGCATAAAGAGATATCAGTACTGAAGTGAAAAATACACGTAATTAGATGCAGTTGGATGAAGACCTGGGTAATGTTTACCAATTTGAACATCAATGAGATAATGTAAAGGAATGTAATAAAATCCAAAGTAATATTAGAAATTCTTTTGGCATGAAAGAGTTAAGACCTTGTTCAGTAATGATACCAAGATTATTATTCTGGATAAAAACTCAGTTATTTGTGGTAGTTAGGGATCACTGATGGAGGAGGAGACTTATAGGAAATAAGTGTGTACATTCCTTAATTACTTTCTACGTGGTTCCGATTGAACTTAGACTTGTAAGAGAAATTACATTTACTATTTTCTCTTCAGTTTGTCTGCTACACACCTTGTTAAAAACTTGAAAAAAGCATTAGCAACCTTGGTTTGATGATTTCTGTCATGTCTTCACTTTCACGCTGAAACTGTTAAATAGTTCTCTGTTTATATTCTACATTTGTTCATCCTGTTGACTTTATTTTGGTTGCATCAGTAAATATTGACTTCCTAAAGAAAGAAGAAATTTGGCACAAGATTACTAACTGGTCATTCTGAATATTTGTCCATTTATTCCCTTCTGTTCTAAAGGTGCTTTTGTTTCAAAATTCTGCAAAGCTGTTTTCAGCTATAAAGCTTTTTGCAGTTGAACTGAAAATAGTCTCTGTGTTGCTGAGCATTTGAGAATACACTTTGGAGAATAGCTCCAAAGTAATACCAGAATCTTCCCCTACATTCTCCTACTTTGAATGTTTTGTCTGTATTATAATGTGTATTCTGCTAATGCTTCTAAACAAATCTTAAGATGACTCTTTTCAAGCTGATAATCTTGCTTTCACACTCTAGCTTTTTAGTTGCTCAACTTATAGTAATTTACTTTCCTCATAATCTCTGTAAGTCTGAAAAGTCATCAAGCTTCCACACTCAGTGACAGAACCTCTCCAGCCAAATTTCAGGAAGGATAAATCACACTGCATCTTTCTCCAAAGGTTGGTCTTGTTGGTTATGATTTTATCTAACCAAATTACGTGAGTGGGCCTGTAGTTTTTACACAGTTAAGGAAGTCCCTCATTACCATCTCTTCCTGACAGGGAGTTTTCTGTGATGAAGATCCAAAATTGTAGTATTTGAAAACTTGAGTATTGAATAAATCTCCACTTGCAACGAAATTGAAAAGGGTGGTGAATTCCGTTAACAACATTTTAATTTGGTAATAATCTGCAGATTGTGTCAGATGAGCAGGCCATATTTATTTGTGTAAAATTATAAGGGCGCATATGAAGAGAAAATCACTCAGATTGCACAGATATATTATATCCATACAGATATAAAATTAGGCTTTTACAGAAAGAAACAGTAATAAAGAGGAAGTTGTGAATGTACGAGTAAGTACTAAGCAAGTCTCATGATTATATTTACTTATGTCCTGTACATGTGAATAGAAATTAAGAACAAAAGAAGTAAGTTTATACCATAATTATACATATGTAATATGACAAAGTTTATGTCCTTGTTCCAGAAAAAAAGAGGAAATGGATAATTTTTATGGGTAGAAAAAATATACCTGCAACAGTGAGCTTGAATAGGAAACTAAAGGAACTTCATTTTGGGTATTTTTAGAATACAGAACATTAATACATGCTCTTTGGATGGGTTTCTCTTCTCCAGTTGAAGAAAATAATAGATATAATTTGTATGTTAATAAAGGTAATTAAAAAGTTTTAGATGAATGAAATGCTTTCCAAATTGTTTCCAGTCAATAGTCTAAAAATATTTGGAACTAAATAGGATAAAGTTTCTTGGGATTGATATATATGAATGCTAGAATTAGAAATAATTACCAGTCCTGGCTTGACCACAGTAGTGTGCAAAGCATGAGGACAGATTTTGAAGAAATGAGAATTAACAAAGTAGAGGTAGATAAAAATGGAAAATTAGATAAATGCAACACCAGTCTGTTGTCAAAGTTTTTTTTATCTGCGTTATTCTGGGTTTGCTTACTGTTTCAATGAGGTAAATTTCCTAATGAAACATCGTTTGGGAAAACCTGTGTATGTAGAATTTCTTGGCACATAGAAAGTTCTGTATTGAGTGAGAGAAAAGGTGGGTGAAAAGTGGAATCATTTGTTGGAAAAAAAAGTAGCTGAAGGGATGAAGTGACAGGGACTTGTGCAAAAAGGAAGAGTATTAGCCTGGAGGAGACACCCTATTAGTGCAGTGGATTACTTGTGTTATTCATTTTGAGTGTTTTCAGTGGTGACAATGTCACAAAAAATATAATAGATTATAATGAAATTTAGGTCACAAAGTAGAAGAGTGTTCTAATGGGGGTCAGAAAAATGTACAATAATTTATTATTTGGGATACTGGAGTGGTAGAATGGGATAAAGTGTAATAACACAAAGTTAAAAGGATGAAGAATAAGAATTTCTGTGTATAAGATAGGACCTTATAAATTTGAAGAGAGACAGATGCAAAAAGATTTAGAGGTACTCTGTCCTTGTAAAATGGTTGCTGACTGCCAGAGTAATGTGGCCAGGAAAAGACAAATCCTGTTCTAGAATATTATAGTAGGCAGGTCTGAGACAGAAAAGCAAGTATTTGTTTCATATGAGTCACCAGCAACACCTTGTGTAACACATAGAATTCTGCTTCAAATGCCATCTTAAGTCTTCATAAAGGATGCATTCCATACACTGCGAATAATATTTGTAATGTTTGCTTATTTTTATCAAACACTAGAGAGGCTTGTATCTACCTGTTACTTTTGTCCTTTGATCCTTAGTTTTATTTTAATATCCTAAAAGGATTACTTCCTTAGGTTCTAATCCTCTATCAGAGGCTGTGCCATCACATCATTGTTATATAGGAACTGGAATTGGAAAGTTGTTTTTAATTTTCATTTTTATTAGAGCACAACAGGCTCTAAGTACAGTAGCATGCTCTCCTAAGAAGACAATTTTTTATGAGTGGAATCTTATAAATACTAACTTTACTTATTTAAATTTAATTTTAAGTGAAACTAACAATGTTGGGAAGGTTCAGTGTAAGTTCTATGTACAGTGTTACATGCTTTTTGAGAGTTTCAAATTTAGTGATAAGTCACTGTGATAGCTCTTAAGTGGAGTGAATTTCTTGTTTCATATATCATACAATTGTATATGACGAAAACACCATTAAATATAGAGCTGTATATGTTAGCTATAGTGATGTGTGAGTATTACTTGATGAGTAATTTTTTTTCTTTTCAACTTACATGAGGTATGCTTTTATGAGTGAATTTAGGTCAGTAGGTATTTGAGCCAAAAGTAGACTTGCTTAGTTTGTTTTGAATTTAATCTAAAATAACTTGAAACTGTACATTGCTGAGAAAAATCATACTGCTATTCTGGGGCCATAATTCTGAAGAGCAAGCAAACAGAAAGAGCATACAAAAGGAGAAAATCTCCACTGCATCACTGAATTTGTTACTGAAAGCATGTTTGGAATAGTAAGTTATAAGGACCTTATTTAAGTCATGGAATATCTCCTTCTGCTTGAAATTATGTATTGGGCTATTCAAGTTTCTAATTCATAAGTACCTTTTAAAGCTTTAAAATAACTAGAAGGCTTTATGGAAGAAAGATGTGGAAAGGTACTATGTATTTATTTTTTATTGATAAATCATCTATTCTGTGGCAAAATAGCTTTGACATAGATGCACATTATTTCTCATTAAGATATTGGTGCTACACTTCAGTCTCCTTTTTTTTTTAGTTATAATTTTAATGAAGTTAATATTCTCTTTATGGTTTCCTTTAGTCATTTTGTAAACACTGCATTCTATTGCATTGAAGCAATCTTTTTTAACTGAATTGTCGCTGATAATTTGTTAACAAAACATTTTTATGTTTTTACAATCAATTCTGGCTTATGTGTGTAGCACAATTTGACTTTCCGATTAAGACTTGAAGCAGACCCTTATTTTTATGTAAATATGCTGTCTTCTCTTAATGGAGTCTAAATAAATTTGTGACACTAACCACATTTTCTGGGCTATGTATTTGGCAATAAATAAATTTAAATTTGAGTTCTTTTCTGACAATATTTTTTCCATTCAACTGATGCATAGAACATTATGTATTCCTAATGATTTATGATAGCTAATACTTATCAGAACTATTTTGTTTCATTAGATACTACTACATATTTTGCATTGACTTTTTATAATACAGCTACAAGAATAAATTAAATCTGAAAAACAGGGATACTTTGCTTTCAACTTAGCATTTGCTTTAATGTTACTTAGTTTTCATTCTACAAAACTTTTTCCTGAGACTGGATTGATGCCTTTAGTAGATGAAACAGGATTTTGAATGAACCAATCATTTTAAAAGGAGTGATATAAAACTCCCTCATTTAAATACAAAGATTCTTCATTTTATTTGCCAGCAATATATTATGTGTTTCTCATCATGTTGAGAAAATTTTATAGATGTATGTAGTCTCTTCATCTTGTCTCTGTGGAACCAAGAGACCCTCTGCATTTACATGTGGAAGATTTTTCGCTGTTTCTGTAAGACCAAACTGCTTTATTTCATGACAGCTAAAAGCTGTGCCTTTACAACCATACATTCCGGAATCCCTGAAGATTACCAATTTCACTGTGACATCTCTCTAATGCCAGAGATACTGGCATTAAGGCTGCTTTTGCCACTATAGTGATGTAAGCTGCTTCTCCTATTGTGCTTTGTCTTTCCATCCTTGCCTATCACCTACATCAGTTCAGTGACTGGGATTTTTGTGGGTGGTAGCTGGGCTCTTACAAATGGGAGATGATTTCCCTGAGAGATCAGATCGAAACCCTCTTAACTGGGTTTAGTGATGAATTTTAAAAGAAAATTAACATCAAAGATTGCTCTAGAGCTGTTGGGGAGAATAGAGGAATACATTCTTTTTTTCACTCTGTATATCCAGTGTAAGCCCTTTGAAAGAGATAAAGGAGATACTTTATTACATTATTTTAGAAAGTGACATTATATAAATGTAGTCAACTATTCTCAAGATCCCCTAGAACGGAAACTAATCTAAAATTGCGGGGAAGAAAATGTAAATTAGCTAATTGTCAATATACTATGTTTTGACATGCTTATGCACTGGAAAATGCAAGGGTATGGGTAAATCCAATCAAATGTAAACCAAGAAATCATGGTAAATCTCAGGGGATAACTAGTAAATTAAAATACGTAGCTTCCTCTGGTAAAATAAAAGTAACATAGTATTCTTAGAATAAGGATTCTTCACTATATAATAAGATAAATTTATAATAACACTAATCATAGCTATTTAAATATTTTCCTGTCTCCTGATTAATAAGATATATTGCTTGGTATTGCTCTCCTACAACTTTTAGGTTTGATGGGTTCTTATTTAGATGCTCAGTGTCAGATGATGTTCATGACCATGCTTGGTATGATTCATGTCAGGTTTGAATTACTGCATTTGTTGGCTGTCGCTATGAGTTTTTCTAACTTGAGGCTCATATGTTCAGTCTTGGCAGTCCTGAGCTTAGTTTACAGTATGAAAACTCATAAACAGCTGTAGAAAATTAAGGAAGTATAAATATTGACATAACATCTTGACTTTCTGTCAGACAGATATCTGTGGTGTATGTCTGCATGTGGAGATCTTTCAGAAATCTGACACAAGCTATAAATTGAAGAGTTTTAAAAATGGGATATAATTTTTCCTTTTTGTTTCCCTACTTCAACTTTAATTTCTGCTAGTCTTTTGTGTATTATAATTTGATTTATCTGAAGATCTTGGATGGACTGAAATAACGAGTGGCAGAATCATAGAATGGTTTGGGCTGGAAGGGACCTTAAAGATCATCTTGTTCCAACCCTCTTGCCATAGGCAGGGTTGCCACTCACTAGATCAGGCTGCTCAAAGTCCCATCCAACCCGGCTTTGAACTCTTCCAGGGATGAGGCATCCGGGGATACTTTTAAAAGCCATGTTAATACTTTTTTATTTTGAATACGTTCATCCAAATGTCTGCAGATTTATTTCGCCTTACAGTAATTTCTGCCAGTTTGCCTGACACGAATATAATTTTTTTCTGCCCTGTAGTTGCAGGGATTCCTCCTGTAGCCCTTACAAATAATTCAGTTTAGTGTTTTAATTTTCCATTGCTTTGCTGCATGGTGATTATAAGTAAATTACATTACTGTTAATAATTAAACTACTGCATTCTTTAACTTCTTTAGAACTGTTGGAAGAATAGCATCTCTTCCTGATGACTTGTGTTAATTTTGTGGATTTGTTTGATAGTATGATCTACTCGCACTGTTGTTTGAGACAGACCAACACTTCCTCTGATAAAGAAGGTCCTGATTTGTGAACCTACTTAAGCTCATGTTTTATAAAAAACATTAAAAAAAAAAAGGAAGTCAATATTTTCCTTGCAAAGTACTCTGTGAACAGTTCTTATATACTCTCGTCATTTGTGGACCCTGGAGTCTCTAGTAAGCTATCTGCTTTGGATAAAAGGTTTAGTATTAATTTTTATGTGGTTTATATACCAGAATTTAGTCTTACCTGCCTAATCACTTGACCATGCTTATAACTTTTTATTGGTATACTACTTCCTTTACTAATTATAACAGTCACCTTTACTTCTTGTTTTAATTAAAAACATGGTGTCTTTCCCCATGTCTTTCCCAAGTCCATTTCTCTTTTAAAACAGTTCCCTTTCTTGAATTTAATCACAACTGTAGTGCAGTTTTTTTACTTTGTTTCTCCTAGGAGGCAGTTGTATCTGAGTATATTATGCAGACTGTTATAAAGTGGTCCTCCAGCAGAAACTTCCTACAAACTGCTTATGATTAAGTGAAGAGTTTTTAATGGTAGCTTTTCTCTTAAGTAGTAACTTTATGGTGCCTATAGCATCTGTTTAGTCTCTATCACAATTCCAAGTATAATAGTTACCCAATCAGTAGAGGAATATTTAAAATCTCCTATTATTTTTTCTTTCATCTGTTGTCACAGACTTCATGGTTTCACTTCCCATGTTGCAGCCACAGTCAAACATTTTCTGGGTGATTGTTAGTATTGATGTAAGAATGCACTTTCCCACTTAAAACCTGAAATGTCAGTCCATCAGATCCATATTTATCATTCTGGCAAGTAACTAGGCTTGCTTTGCCATAATACTCTGTGGGTTGGGAGCGGCTTATTCTGCTACATATAATGTGGGTTCTATTTACTATGAAGATTGTATTGTATTCAATCTATGAAGATTGTTAGAGAAACCACTCTCTTCCTGAAGGCAGTCCCATGCTTTTGCCAAGCTAAAGCAAAAGCTGTATAGAGCTTTCTTAGAGATCTTTAGAAAATGACATGCCCCTAGAGTGGGCTTGTGACATTACTTTCAAAGAATACTAATTTGCTTATAACTCCCCTTGTCACAAATACATTAGGTGGAAAAGCCTGAGAGGTACTACAAATATTTTCCATTTAATTATCAACTTTCAATTTTCATATGGTTGGTCTGGTGTACCATGTTATTAGTCATAAGTGAAATTTTTTTGCCTCTTTCAAACATATACAAACAACCCCTCTTCTGAAAGATAACTAGAGAAATTTTTGAGCATTTTCAATACTATGTTAGAGTTATTGTATCTGCACGTGCATGCTCCAGGCATATCTCCATAAGTGGGTCAGTTTGGAAGTTACTGCAATTTGGAAAGACTTTTCTCTAAACTTGAAATGAGTTGGAACAGCATAACTAAATGAAATTAAAAAGAAGCTAAGGTTAAAGAAGGATTGAACAGAAAAGAATAATTTGAGAGAAGGGAGGTGTGGATAGCATCTCAGAGGAAATGCTGTGGATTTACAGATCTGAGACCTCAAAATACGGGTTATTTTGGAAATTGAATATGAATGACATATATGTATGCCTTTTAAAAAAGGTAGGAATTTTACATTGCTGAGAAAGAGGAAGTGAGGGGAAAAGTACTAAGAAGATTTTAGACATGCTGTCAGTTAAAATCTGTTCTAGATAGAATGAGGAGATTCTTACACTCATTAAATGATGTTTTGCTAAGTAGAAAATGAGGTGATTTTTTGTTTTTTAAAATGCTGCAGTGTTTTTAGAGAAGATATTACCTTTTGCACATTTTTTTGCATTGTTATAGTTTAATAATAACTTAGCAAAATGGGTTGGATAGTTTTAAAACAGTAGAGAAGTTCTAAAACCTAGGTTTCTAAAGCCATGCCTGATTTTCAAATACTTGCAAATAGCAGAATATGTTGTTACAATGGCTATAACTCCTTTTTTACAGAGTTGGAGTCATGATAAAAATGGAGAAGAAAGTAAATAAAAGTGAAAAAAGTGAATATGTATTTGCAATTAAATAACAGCTATTTGTTTATAGTAAAGGATATATACTGTGACTTTACCACAGAATGATTTTTGAACTATTTTAATGTATGAAATGACACATGAATTAGTAAATATTTCTCTTATAAAAAGCAACATTTCTTCTGGCCATGTCAAACCCAGAATTAATTGCATGTTCTTTGTCATTCATTCGTGAACTCAGCATACTGTTCTGTGGAAAGTTAAAAGCTTTTTTCTTTGCCTCTGTGACAGAAAGTAGTAACATTGTCTATTATCATTCCTGAATGTTAACTACAGTACATTTAGCTTAATTGCAATCCAATGTATTTTTACATATCAGAATTATAATTTCAGATTTTTTTTATTTTTTCCCACAGAATATAAATGAAGAATGATGCAATATTAATGCTTTCTATGTACAGCCCTATAAGAATCTTCTTTAAGGAGTTGCAGTAAGATAAACACTGAAAAGAATTTTTCTCTGGTACAATGTGGTGAAGCAGAGGAACTGAAATTGTCCACCTTTGTACAAGCTGAGGACTTAAAATGTTTGTTATTTTGTGAGCAGAAGCAGTTCTGGAGTGAATTGAACTTCTGAAAATGCGGCCATGGACTGGTTCCTGGCGTTGGATTATGCTCATCCTCTTTGCTTGGGGAACTTTACTCTTTTATATTGGTGGACACCTGGTACGAGACAGTGAGCACCCAGATCATTCTAGTCGTGAGTTATCCAAGATCCTCGCTAAACTTGAACGATTAAAGCAGCAAAATGAAGACTTAAGGCGGATGGCAGAATCTCTCAGGTAGGATCTAAAAGTAATTAAAGCTGTTCAGAAAATGGTTACAAATGAAATATCTGAAAATAAGTTGTAAGGGTTGTTTGTGGGCTTTTTTGTAAAATCATACATAACATTTAGAAGTAGAGATGAGTGTTTTAATCTGTGCTATAGTAGCTGAAAATATATTGCAAAGCCTTTAAACAAATAATGTATATTTAGTTCTGATCTAATGTAATTATTATTTAACAGTCATTATTTAATGGTGTGCAATTGTTACTGTCAAAATAGCAGGTTCTGTACGTGATTCACCTCTCAATGCCAACTTCAAACAAATGCAATTGTTATGATATTTGTACAACTTAGAACAGCTAGTTCTTTACGCTCTACACGCAGTATCTGGAAGAGCTCATTTTAAAAACGCTGAAAACATATGTACAGCTTGTTGAAGATAAATGGTGACTTGCTGAAGATGAACTGCAATAGATTGCTGCATTATATGAATTTTTTTGTCTAAGTTTTCTTCCTTGCCTTGCTGCTAAACTTGTACAAATACTTGTAAAAAAAGTACGCTTTTTGTAATTATTTATTAGATTGTAGATGGGTACATTTACAATTTACAGTATTTTCTTTCACCTTTTCAGACAGACAGCTTTTAACATAGACTTATGGTATCTCCTTTCCTAAGCACTTGAAAGGGAAAGCTGCTTAGGCAGATTGGACCTAAGTATGTGGACATCACCACGTGCAACCTAAAAGCCCTGGTGGATCATGGGGACAAGAGCAGGTAGAGAAGGTAGGAAGGTAGAGAAGAGTAAAGCTCAGTTCAAGATTTTTCAGAATGGGAGGGTGATGTTTATTTTTCAAATCTATAAATGAGCTGAATTCACTTACTGTCTCTTTTACAACTATGTACTCACAAGGACCAGGACATGTATGTAGCACTGGTGTGGCCAGGATTACCTGCGTAGTACATGGAGAGCAAGGGGCACTGAAAGTTGAGTCTTCATCATGTCCCTTGGTTGCTTCTTGCTTGGCAGGGAGAGACTGATTTTAGATTTGCCTTTTAATACTCTCTAGAAGCAGATGATATTTTGGATCTTCTGCCGTGATATTTTGCTTCATATTTCATGGGGAAAATTATAGAATTGCACAAATGTGTTTTCTTTACTAGGCTGTTGTAGCATTCTAATCCTGTTTTTGTTACCTTTAAGTCAGTTTGTTTCTACCATTTGTTTAATGAAATCACACAATAGGACTGTAGCAGTGAATTGAATACCTTTCCTCTTAACCCTGACCTGATGTTTCTTCTGGTGCATCCTTTCTTTCATGAAGAGCCAGGGCTGTTTGATCTGGTAGGCTGGATAGGCTTCCCTGCCTTACTGAAATGTCTTCTTATTGCACTCAGTTCCTGGTTTCTGGAATGTACTGTAGATATGGCTGAGTGCTGAGGAGGCTTCTTAGCTTAGAAAAATGTCTTAGTTTTGAACATGTCAGCACTGAAGAAATACCTCAGCATTCATGTGCTACTCCCCAGAGAAAGTGGAGAAATGCTGCTGACCCAAGTGCTCCCTACAGTAAGCACGGATAATCTTCACCTTGAGTAATGTGGCCATGAATAGCTGAGTGGGCTGTCATTTTCTATGATCAATTTATTAATAAATGATAAGAACAGTATTGGCAAAGCCTGTAATATATTTTTGTTGACAAAATGGTGTAATGTAGATATGCTGATGTGATGAAACTTAAGCAAGATCCTGTATTTGAACAAATGCAGTATCTTTAGCTTTCTTAAATATTAGACTAATAGTGAACCTTAGGGTTTCTTGCCTCAAAGGCTTTGAATGTAAAGATTGATTTGAATGTACCCTCCATGCTTTCAGCTTCCCATGTTTGTCTGACTTGAATGCCAATGTGTTGTATTGCACAGTCATTGAAATATAACCCGTTCAAATTACACAGTGACTAGAAGAGAGTACCTGATTTTACGGATGACAGGGTGCTCTTTTCCTTTCAAGAAGGATGCAGTAGAGACAGGAGATGCTAAGCAGAGGCTAAACTATACTTTAGGCAGGGTTGTTTTTTCTAGATACCGTTCTATATTTCACTAACCTTATCTATATTCAGATAAATGTTATGTTTTTGGTGGGTAAATTTTATGTAATAGGTTATATAATGATTTGATAATGATTGATAACGATTTCTAAAAATAGAAACATTAGTTTATTTCTAATCTAACCATGTTAGAATAGAACATTTCATCATTCTTTATGCTTCAGTTAATTGCTTCAAGTTTCTAGAATTAGATTAGGTGATCCAAAACTGTGTTAACAGGACTTTGTTCGGCTTCTTTTTGTAAATATGTTGTTTAAAAATATTTGAGATCTTTGCTCAAAGTGATTGTATGTAGTCCCAGGAGAATCTGAAATTCTTGCATGAGAAAGCCTAAATGACTTTAAATACCACTTTGAACAGCCACACATTTCCAGCTTCAGTAGTTACTGCTCTCCAGGAATGAGCCAGTTTAAGACTGGAAGATAATCAGGCATATTATTTTGCTGAAAGTAATGTGAGATTGATAAAGTAGTAGACTTTGAGGGAAGTGATCTATGACAATATAGAGCCAAATTCATTATTTTTATTATGCTGAATTCATAATATCGTTTTCATAGAAATGTCACAAATAGGTTTGAGAAATATTCTGGTCAACCTCCATTATTAAAGTATTAAATCATAAATGTGATACAGAATTTCATTGCCTTATTTCTTTGTTTGCCAGATAGAACAAGTTGTGTTGAAAATAGCTGTTAGCCTTACAATTGTCTGATTTACAGTTTTATAGCAGTATGTCTATTTAAAATGGGATATTAAACCAACAGTCCATGGATTCAGTATCTGTGTCCTGGAAAATGTCACTGCTCCTGTAAGCATACATTATAGAAACAAAACACCTATTAATTCAGAAATTGAATTAGGCAGAAAAGATTACTTTTACTCTGGTTTATATCTTGAAGACATAATTTGGTTTAGGCTTTACTGATCAAAGAAGAGCTGGAACTCTTACTTGAATATGATTTAATTGCCAGAATTTTTGGTTTTGTACTGAGAACTCTATTTAATGATACTGGTTGTGAACTCTGAGTAGTTAAGATGAGTCTCTACACCAGTATAGCTCATAAAGGTAAACCCTCTTGCAAAGCTGAATTTTGTTATACTGAGGTAAAATCTTGGTTTTGTTGCCTTGCTCCACTAAGATTTTACATCTAGGGAATGTAGATGTACAGCACGCTCTTTGTGGTTAAAATATACAACATATTATGGTATCCAACATGCTGGTGCATGAAATTAAGTGTGTTTCAATTAAGAATCTAACTTAATGTTACTTGTGGAGAAGTTTAAACAAGATGAGAGTGTCTACCTGTAAAATTGTAACAATAAACAAACATCTGAGTAACTACACTATTTAAAGTAGTTTGACACTATTAGATAAAACTTTTGGATGATAAAAAGCTCCAAGTTAACAGAATTTATGTTAGTGGGAGAAGAAGTTTTGTGAATGGTAGAAAATCATTTTAATATCTAGCTGTGCCAATAATAATAGCTAGTTAGGGCAGGGAGGGAGGGATAGAAGGCAGGTATGGTTACAATAATTAGTAGTTTAATGAAAGTATGAGCTGTTTCTTCATTTCCATTTTGAAGTTAGAGAAAATTGCTATTTCATCTTTAATTACATTGGGATGTTATTTATATGGTAAAGTGCAGGTAAATACAATACATTTCAATTGCCTGGAGTTTCCCATTATAATGGGTTCCTGTGACTTCTCTGACGTCCTTCTGATAAAAGTGTCAGTCCTCTGGGATGGCTGAAAACAGGAACTGGGCTGTGCTTATTTTCATTCAGCCGTCTATGAATGCCAACATACAACGACAAGTGATCTTTCCACTCCGAGATGTGAATCCTCTTTTGCTGCCAATTTATTTAGCAGCTCCCTAAAGACAACAACAGCAAAAAGAGAAAACCAAAAATGTGCTTTAGGAAACACACCTTATGTGCATGCAAAACTGAACATTTGAAAGTTAAAACATTTCATATATGCAAGAAAGCTTTATAAAATATTATTTAGCCTTTTTTTGCTCTATGATACCTAAATCATGTTTGATTTTGTAATTTTCTCCCTGGTTTCTTCTGTTCACACAGAATGCACGAGGAGTAGAATTTTAGGACAGGGAGAGGTATTTTTTGGGATATTTTGGTTTGTGTTTCCCTCCCACCCCAAGCATTTTTGTATTTGATTTCACAAAATATGTCATGTTCTCTTGATTTTATGATTTTTAAAAATTATTTCTAATTTATTACCAGTACGGGTTAAGAATAGTTCATATTTTTGTAAGGATTTTTGGGGAGCATATTTTGAGATACTTATTTTCTAATATGTACCTTTGCAATAGTGCAAGTTGGAACACTCACGTCTTTTTGAAAATTGCCTGAAATATAAAAAAAAATTCTTTAGGAACTGAATACACTTTCGTGGTGCACTCCTGATTACTTGAAATGACTTCAGGCACCACTTAGTTTTTATGGTGCATTTAAAAAGCCTTACATGAAGATACTGTAGTTTTTCTTTTGCTGATATGATGCTTTGTAAAAACGTTACTTGTGGGCTATAAAGAGGCACAGATATATATTAGTGATGCAGAAGATAAATGGAATTAAAGGTGTTTTGTATTGTCTGAGTTTTTGAAATTATGTGCATGAATATTGCCATAGTTCTTGTATGATCATAAACAATATTGTGTGAGCAAATCTGGGTTGATTTTAGAAGCAGTCTAGATTTCATTATATGCCATCTAGTAATAAATTATATGCAAATAGTAATAAAATTGAGGCTTTTAGAGATTGTTGTTTTACTATTCTATATCCGGTAGAACTGGATAAGCCCCTTTAAGAGCACTTAATGCAGATGTAGTAGGACTCACAGCAAAAAGGGAAATCTTTACTACAATTTTTGTAGATATTTAAGAGAAATTCCATAGAGAGTAAGAATCAAATTAAAGTATTACATTAAGTTTTTTTATTGGTTGCCTGTAACACAGCCTGTGATGTAGTTTTACCTAACATTTTTATTTACTATTAGGATTACGTTATGAATGCTAAACACTGTTGCATATAGGTGACATAAGGCTTTTAGGAGAAGGACGGCTTAAAATGGCAGCTTTTGTAATGTCCCATTTTCTTAGATGGAAACTGTGAAACTGTGTATGCCTTCATCCCTGTCCTAAGCTTCCTCCCTGTCCTGGCCTTCCTTTGTGTATTGCTGGGTGGTAGTCAAATTTTTATATTTTATGGTATATTCATGGAAGATAAACCTGGCAGTGTAGGAACCAGTAATTTCAGAGTTCTCTTCAGAGAAATAGAGAATCTTGTTAAATGTATTCATACTGTGTACATATTAGCAATACATCTCATTCAGACTATATTTGCTTCCTAGAGTCTATTAAATACTGTGTTTTGTAGAACCTCCAATTCTTTTAATAAATCTGATAACCTGTTTGTTAATCTGAATAGGACCGTGTGTTATAAAGCAGAACAAGAGTGGAAAAGGGCAAAATGTAATCAAACAAATAAAACCAAACACAGGTGTCTCTAGACATTGTTCTCGTAGTTCTGAGTGTAGCTTGAGAAAGAAGATAAAGAAGAGATCAGATTTTAATTTTGAAAGAGCACTGTAGTTGCTTTAAAGTAGCTAGTGCTGAGGCTGGTTTGATTGCTAGAATCCAAACTCCAAATCAATTGATCATTAGCAACTCTATTAAAAGTACTTAATTCTGGGCAGTTCTTGGGCCTGGTAAGCCTGTAGAAAATATTGAAAGGGTTTTGGATAGAAGGATAGCTTTGGGTTGATAAAAACTTAATTATTTTTTTAAAGTGCGGTTTCCTATTACATGTATTTAAGGTATCTCGGGTTTGAAGCTGAGGGTATTGCAATGGCCAGTGTGTGTGTGATAGATGAAGGTAGTTGAACTATATGGTGTGCACTTCTGCTCTGCTTACTGGTTTTTGTATGATTCTGAATTAAGGGAAGGGACACATCCTCAATGGATATAAATCAGCACTAATTAGGACTGTGCTGATTTAAATTGATAATGGATGCTTCTTGCTTTAATATTTGCAGATAACATTGGGTGTTTTCTTTCATTTTTATTTAATTAGGCGGTTTTATCTTAGGAGGGTGAAGTGACAACCTGTATTCTTTTTGTTTGTGTCAGTGGTCATTAATAATTGAACGTAATTTTCGTCTTGGGAAAGAAAAAGAGGTGAAAGAAGAAAAGGCAATCATAACATGGCTTTACTTAGTTATAAACCTTTTAACCTTATACAAAAATCTTGGATATTAACGAAAGAAGGAGAAAATAGTTGAGTGTGAACTTGTGAAATCTTACATTTTTCCTTTTGCTGATAAATTAGGGTAACCTTTTAAATATCTTGGAAACAGAAAAAGGTTAATATGGTTTTTATAATTTATGTTTTGTTTTAAATTATTTTTACAAATATTTTACACAATATGGCAGTTCTAGCTAAACTGAATGTCACCATGATTAATTTCTAAGGAGTTCTTTTTGCCTTCAGAGAGACAGTCTAGAGATCACAACTTTGTCATTTCCCCTCTGTTACCTGAAGGTGAAGAGAAAGTGGCCTCAGTGATATGGATGATGTACACAGAATTATTTTTCACGTCTTAAAGTGTAGCTGGATTACTAAAGAAGGGACAAAGCAGAAACAGGGTTCCTCTACAACCTAATCTTTTTAATGTTTAAAATAATACAGTAATATCTTCATTTGATGAGTTGATTATGGACAAGATAATTTGTATTTACTATAAAATGGTAGGAAACAGCACGCATCATCACACCTTGTAAGTATTGAGAATTCAGATAAACCTACTACTTGGTGTATTAACTTGATTGCCCATTTAAGTGGATTATAATTGTGTTTATTTTCTTACTGAATTTACAGTGTTGTCATAGCAATAAGTGAAGGATATTCTGTGCTAGATGCTTACTGACATGATTTTTAATTGCTGATTAGGCTCATCATAGCTTAGATGAACTTACTTTAAACTGTCTTCTTATATTCTAAGGAGCAAATCAGTTGTCAGGAATTATTCTGGTAAGAATTGTTTTGGTAAGAATTCCTGTTTTTCAACAGGAATTTTTATTAGTAAGTACTCATAATTGCTAGGATGTTCTGCACTTAAAGTTATATGTATTGATGATGCCGGGAGAATAGATAAGGATTTTAGTTCAAATGCTTTTCCTTCAAATGTTGTCTTATCTCCAACTCAGTTGAAGTACTTGTAGAGGGCAATAACAGGCAAGCTGTGCTGGTTGCAGAGAAGAATCTTTTCCTTAATTTTGAGACTGGATGAAAGTGAGAAAGACAGCAATTCTGAGTCTGATGAGGTAACAGATGTAGAGACAAAACTGCAAAAAGCATAAGATATCTTAGTTTTATCCTAAACCGGTGTAATTTTTGAAAGTCCAAACAACTAGCTTGGAGAATGTCCCTTCATCCTAGCTCCTTTTATCTAACAGCCTAAGTATAATAAACATTTTTATTGAAGTATGCCAAAGCAAGTTGATTGTTAAATGGAATATACTTTTCCAAGATCTTAATTGTATCAAATGAGCAGAATTATTGTGCTTCTTTCGTATCATCTGCAACCACCCTTCTGTAGGATTCTCTAATTACTACTTAAACAGACTTTCCTTATGTTAAGAGGATGTGTGTGCTGTCTTAAGACTTCTTATGGTAATGATTTTGTATCCTCTTACCCTATTGTTCTTCACAGATTATACCTTTTGGGTATGTGAGTTGTACAAGATAAGCCATTCTATTTTTTATGGTAATTTTGTAGTTAGTTGTTCTGTCACAATACAAATTGTGGAACCAAGTCAGCAGATACATTTCAATCTGGTGTCTTTAAACTAGTGTAAGAGCTTAAATGTCTTTCAATATACTTTTTAAAGGTTTGTTTGTATACTGTAAATTTGTTGTAGAAAGAAATTCACAAATGGATTGTTGATAGAGGATGTTTAGGGAGTGCACATGTTTAAGATTAGAATATTTTACTCAGTTTTTATATGCTTGTTCTCTCAGTGCATAAAAAAGTAGATATACGAACAGTTAATCATAATTGCAGTTTATTTATCATGGTATCTTTTAGTGGGTTGACCCTGGCTGGATGCCAGATACTCAAAAAAGCCACTTTCTCACTCCCCTCTGCAACTGGACAAAGGAGAAAAAATATAATAAGGGATTTACGAGTAGATAAGGATCATGAGAGATCACTCACCAATCACTATCATGGGCAAAACAGACTCAAAGTGGGAATATTAATTAAATTTATTACTAACAGAATCAGAACAGGAGAATGAGAAGTGAAATAAATCTTACAAACACCTTCCCTCCACCGCTCCCTCCTTTCAATCTCTACTTCCTCCCCCCCAGCAGCACAGGGAGGTGGGAATGGGGCTTACGGTCAGTTGTTGTTTCAGCCGCTGCTCAGGGAGAGGAGTCCTTCCCCTGCTCCTGTGGGGTCCCTCCCATGGGAGACAGTCCTTCACGAACCTCTCTGGCATGAGTCCATCCCATGGGCAACAGTTCCTCACAAACTGCTGCACTGTGGGTCACTTTTCCACAGGGTGCAGTCCTTCAGGCACAGGCTGCTCCAGCGTGGGAGGCCCCCAGAGGGCCATAGGTCCTACCAGGAAACCCTGTTTCAGCATGGACTCCTCTCTCCATGGGTCAATAGGTCCCTGCCAGGACTCTGCTCCAGCATGGGCCTCCCACAGCGTCACAACCTCCTTTGGACACCCACCTGCTCCAGCGTGGCTCTGCTCCATGGGCTGGAGGTGGATCTCTGCATCCCTGTGCCCTTCCATGGGCTGCAGGGGCACGGCTGCTCCACCACAGTCTGCACCACGAGCTGCGGGGGAACCTCAGCTTTGGCGCCTGGAGCACCTCCTGCCCTTCCTTCTGCAGTGACCTCGGTGTCTGCATTGCTGTTCACGTTCTCAGTCTGCTCTCCTCTGGCTGCAATTTTCATCTACCCAATAACTTTTTTCTCCTTCTTTTTTCTCTTGTTATCACAGAGGCATTACTATCTTTCCTGATTGGCTCGGCCTTGGCCAGTGCTGGTCCTTCCTGGAGCTGATGGGCATTGGCTCTGCTGGACATGGGGGAAGCTTCTGGCAGCTTCTCACAGAAGCCAACCCTGTAGCCCCCCACTACCAAAACCTGGCCACAGAAATACAATACATAGCTTTAAAACACACGTCTGCTTTCAATAGGAAGCTTTAACAGCTTTAACAGAATTTTTTACTAATTTTCTGTCAGGCTGCGTAGCTTAGTCTTCCACCTCTCCCACTCCCTTCTGNAATACAATACATAGCTTTAAAACACACGTCTGCTTTCAATAGGAAGCTTTAACAGCTTTAACAGAATTTTTTACTAATTTTCTGTCAGGCTGCGTAGCTTAGTCTTCCACCTCTCCCACTCCCTTCTGAGAAAAGGGCTTAAATGCTATGCTTCATGTGATACAACTTTCTGATGCCCACAGTAGGTCTTTATTCCCTTCAAGTGTTCCAGTGGAAAGGAACTTTTCATCAATTCCTGTAATTTTACTGCTATTTAGTTATTTATATCTGAGAGACCTTAAAGTTAATGACATCTCAGTTGGATATTTAAAATGCTGTGTCATTTCTTTTTTACAGTGAAGATGCTCCCTCAAACCACTGTTTTCTCTATGCTAAAGGCATCTTTTGCCTGTCAGAGGGTCTTCTTGTATGGTGTCTTGAAACTCTTGTGTTTGTGGGTAGAGAGAATATCTGTTTCTTTTTATGAGCATATTCCTTTACAAATGAAGAATCATCTTCATGTTCTGCAAGAATTCTGTAGTCTTTGCAGTTCTCAAGACTTTTCATTGCACATCTGCTTCCTCTTTTCCTTTTCAGGGTCAGTTCTTACAAAAGCTAATAAAAGGTGGAATAATTTTTAACCAGAAGTGTCATTTTGGAAAGGATTTTTACTTTCCCTACGTTAAATTTGTGAGGCAAATAGAAGTTTACATCTGATTTATAAACTTTAATAATTTCAGTTTATTAATATATGGATTAAGTTTAGATGATGAACAAAGCTCAGTAATACCCCCAGGGCTGATTTATGGCTTATAGATTTCAGAATATCTATTTCCATAGCATTCCTGTGCTCACATACCAGGGATTTCACAACTGGATGTTACAATTGCTGTTGTTTGGTATTGTTTTAGGTGACCAACAGCTTAAAATACTAGAGTTGTCATTAAAAATCATCATGATGGTACATTTAAGAAGGTTGGATCCTGTTCTGAGTGCAGGAAATACATTGAAATAATCTTGTACGAATGTGTAGGAAAACTTAAGAGTGGAGTTGAAGTGCTGGAGCTCTGGTCCTCTAAGAATATATGGCCAGCATTCAAGAGCAGAATGTACTTTATGTGTGAATGTAATAAGTAGTCAGAACTTGAGTCTTGTGAAGGTACATCTGTCGATTAGTCTTTGTTTTCATGCCAGTCAGTTCAACAAATGGTTGTTAAGCTGCCACAAATACTATTTTCACAAGCAGAGCCTAGGATTGTTCTTGTCAGTGAGTGGAAGTCTTGTAAACAACACAGTTTAGCATCAGGTTGAATCTGTATGCTGCAGCTGTGTTATGCACTGTTTTCTTCTATGGGATCGAGGTTTTAAAATCTTTATTTAATATGTTTAATTTCTTCTGGTTTTAAGAAAATGTGACCAAGGTTTATCAGTAAAGCAGTATGGAATAAAAATGAGAGGAGAGTTGAATTGTTAATGCAAATAATTTATCAAATACTTATTAGTGATATGACTTCTTTAATTTCTATATCCTAGGATACCAGATGGTCCCATTGATCAGGGACCAGCTGCAGGAAAGGTACATGCTTTAGAGGAGCAACTTCTAAAGGCCAAAGAACAGATAGAAAACTACAAGAAGCGGACAGGAGTTGGTGTGTAGATAAGTTTTCTTTTACTTCTAAAACAAGTTTTGGTGTTTTGGTATTTCATATCACAAATGTATTGGTTTCTTAACAAGTAAACCCTTAACTCTAATTCAGCTACAATTACTGATACTTTTATGCCTTTTTGTGTTTTTTGGTTTGTTTTTTTTTTAAATAGAAGGCCTTGGAAAAGACCATGAAATACTGAGGAGGAGGATTGAAAATGGGGCTAAGGAACTTTGGTTTTTCCTCCAGAGTGAACTGAAGAAATTGAAAAATCTAGAAGGAAGTGAACTGCAAACACGCATTGATGAATTTCTGTCTGATTTGGGTCATCAGGAAAGGTACTTCTGTTGGTTGATTTTGACCTTTAATTAAACTGTCGTTATGTTGTTCAAAGATGCATTGGAACTTATACTTTTAGTTGTTGTCAATCGTTTGGCCTTGGCATTGTTGGAGTACCTTTTGTATTATATTAAAATATTCTGTATGAGTTTTGTTCATGCTGAAAAAAATTAATCCAGGAACTGTTAAAAATTCAGTGAAATCTATCTGTAAGCATATTATGTTTATAACTCTGCCAACAGGATTGCTGTGACAGTTTGTGTCTTATCAGTAAATGGTTGTAAGAAAATAGTTGAATTAACTAGATATACTACCTTAAACAAGTATCAATTTCCAAAAAAAAGCTGCGATCTGCATGCGTAAACATCGGTAATAAAGCATGAGCCTTTGAAAGTAATACTATAGTAAAAGGAAAAAATGGTAAGAATTTTCAATTCTTTAGAAATAATTTAAATACTATTTAAAACATAATTTAAAGATAAAATGAATTTATTTCTATTTATGATTATTAATGGGGGCAAAATAATATAGTCCATTAAGTTTTGTAATTTAATATTCACAATCCCCAAATCCAGTTTGTCACAGTTTGATTGAGTTGAAAGTGAGAAGGGACTATTCAATTGTTGAGAGTTATTATTTATATAAAAGATGTGATTAAATTTCATCCAATTATTTCTCAGTCAAGTGCAGTTATATATGTTTGACTGAAATAGAAGTAGTGATTGGCTGAAGCAGAATTTTCCTAAAGACTTGAGATCTTCAGCTGAACAGTGAAGTGACAGAGAATCTGCCACTTCCTTTGACAGTTTGTTTCAACAGTTATCTCCCCTCAGAAATACTTGTTCTTCATAGAAGTTATTTCCATTTGCGTTTCTTGGACTACAGGTCATTGATTCATATATACCTTTTAAACTATCTCTACCAAAACCTCGAGCAAGTAGTCTAATGCCAGACTTTCTGATGTTCATCATGGTAACGAAATGACTTGTGTACACATTTTTGCTCTGTTTATAAAGCCAGGATGAGGCAGTCATCACAGTGAAACCTTGAATAATGGTGTTTGATGCCAGAAGGTTTTTATGTCCCTGCCTCCCAAGATGAGTCCTTTTCCTTATTCCTTTCCTTTCTACACCAATGACTATTAATTCATTAAGCCCAATTTGCAAGTCTCTGCATTTCTGACAACCTTATGTTCACATCTATCTGTACTTACGGATGAGGTGAAACCCATTCTAGAAATGCACAGCTCCCTTGCATTGAATAATAAAAGTTATGAGATGAATCCCAGTGTGAAAGTGTGAAACCACTGTGGTACTGGAAGAAGTTTGTATAGGATGCAAGCAATCGCATCTGCTCTTTTTTTTTTTTTTAATTTGACAGTTTTTGTGTTAAATACAAGTTTTCTTTTGAATGTAACAGTGGTTATCAAAAGCAGAACATCCTGAATCTGTTGAGTCTTAGTAGTAGATCTATGTAGACCTTCCTGTGTGGTGAGGTCCTCAAAGAAAACTAAAGTTATTTGAGCTAAAACCAAACAGCCAGAAACTAGGTTTTATGAAACTAAAGTGTAGATCATCTATTTACAATATGGAAATTCAAAGGAATTGCATAAGAGAAAACAGATACAAAAATGTTTCTACAATATTCAGCCTGTGTTCTTGGTGTACTTACAATATTGCCTTCAAGCAATAATATTATCTTGTCTTCTTGGTTGCCTCTAGTCCCAAGGAAGTTTTTTCTTTCACTTTTAAGGTCAAGCCGTTTGCTTCTTTTTCTTTAATCTTTTCAGTCTTGCTGTGTGAGTTGCAGAAAACTCCCAGTTCCTTGTGTGCACATCCTCTGGCATGTGATGCAGAGCTGTCTCTGGAGTGTTCTTTGCCCGTACAATGCACGGGAGCTCCCCAGGGAAGCAGTGGTCTCATCTTCTCTCGCCACAGTCCATCTGGTCTCTTCTCCTGAAAGGAACATAGCATAAGTTTGGAATGAGCAAATCAGATGCTCTCGTTCACTCCAAGAATCACAGGGTTTTAGTGTTTGGGGTTTTTTTTGTTATTGCTGGGTTTTTTTGTTCTTTTGTTTTAATTTTTTTTGAAGGCATTAAATAAGTTGCCAAATGCCCATTTGTTTACAATGCTGCCTTAAAAAGTGCTGTCTTATGGGAATGGAACACTGCAGGTGAAACTGGTATTACTTATTTATATATTTATATATATATACATGAATATACATGAACAGATATCTTAGAAATTTTAATACATATTTTAATCTAATATTTAGATTTGTCATGCTGTCCTTATGTGGGAAAGCAAATAAAAGAGGTGGGTAGTGATCAAATGATGAGATAGCTTTGTAAGGAAAGAGATAAGTAAGGTAGTGCTCCTTGTTGGATGCCTTAATCACTGTTTGTTGATTATGTCCTTGGGGCTGTGTGGATTTTTCCCTCGGAGAGTGCCAGTCTTGCATATGTTTTTGTGAAGTATTTCACTACCGATTCTGCTTGAAAAACAATGTTGCCCAACAAAGAGTTTTCTGCGTTGGGAATTACATAATCGTATTCTTGTCGTTGCTATAGGGAAGAGAGCTGTTGAGAGTAACTTCATCTTAACACTGGAAAGACTGCTTGATACAGAGTTAATAAAAAAGAGCACATTAATGCTCTAGTTGTCATGGTTGTTTCCTTTGTTGACATAAGTTGTTTGCAAGGTGGCTGTTACTGAGTGAGTTTCATTCCTTCTCCTCCTGGGGAACAGCTGTCATCAGGGATTTTGTGGTATCTGGCCAACATTTGATGCATAATGTTTGGACAAATGTTCAGATTATTTCCATTGAATCACAGATTTTTCTTTTAGTTTTTATTTGTTGATGTAAAATTCCTAGGAGATTCAAATGTAATTTTACCATATGACCGGAATAATTGTCTAGACTTTTTATTAAAAAATCCCACTCTCCCTCCCTTAATTTTGGCAATCAAATGCATATGAAATATATAGCCAGATTTTTTCCTTCATTATGCTTTGCAGGAGAAAAATGCTTTTAAGAGCAGCTCCAGGATTTATTTTATGATATGAAACAACAATAACAATGAATTGATATTTTTGGTTAGTAGCATAATGAAAGACCCAAGTATGGCATACTAAATATCTTGAATGCCACTGTATGAAGTTTTCTTCATTTTACCACCTGCAGTAGCCTCTAATAATACTGTGCACACTAATCTTTTGTCTGCACTTGCCTATCTTGGGCTCGTGAATCACTGGTCCATCTCCTTTTAACTCTCTACATGGCCCGTGACCCTGGTCTTTGCTATTTGCGTCTTTTCTAAATCTGCATTAGTAAGCCATCATGATGGTCACACTCAAAAAACCCTAGCAGATGTAAACTTAAAAATGTACATTTCTCAGCAGTAACAATCAAAGAAAGAAGGTCTCTGTGGCTGTGTCCTAAAATAGCACTACTTTATAATCATTTCTGTGTGATAACACCTATTAATTTTTCAGTTCCTGCTTTACTTCAGAGTTTTATAATTTTTTTTTCAAGACTGTGGGTACTATCTGAAAACTTTCATCAATTCATAAAAATTTCCTGCAAACTATTTGATATTCTTTATGGTTTGTACTGAACAAAAGTGCCTTTATGTAAAGTGTCAAGCCACTGAGGCCATCCTCAGTAGTGATGGAAAATAATTATGTTTCATCTGTAAGGCTGATTATGAAAACTTACCTACTGCCTTTCCTTTGCTATGAATACCATGGCTAATAATATAAAATTTGGACAACACTTTTTTTTCCTATAGAAATAGTAAAAATTACTTAAGATCTGAGAGAATTTTTTTTAATTGGTACGCTTTGTATTTTCAGTTATTTTATGTCAATATTTAATAGAAGTATATTTCTGTAAAGTAAAAGGAGGCTATATTGGTTACTTACATCACAAGTACACAAAAGACTCTTTTTAAGACTTGTGAAAGAGCATTTGAAAATTGTTTAAAATATGGCTGTGTGGTTGTACAGCTGCTTTTAATGATAGAGGATTTTTTTTTTAGTGTTTAGACCTTAACTTTTTATTTTGTCTTTAAACACCCAACATGGTTGCATCCCATTTGGGAAGAAAAATATATTTAAACTCCAAAGAAAATGCATGGGTTTTCTTTTCTAATATGTCTACCAGCCTAAATGTTTTCTGTAAGTTGGAAAACACTATCTTAAGAGCAGCAGACTCTTTATCTGTTATTTATGTATAATCTATTATATTAGGTCTACTCCATCACTAATTCTGTTCTAATTCTCCCTAAACTGTGTTTGCACATTACTTTGAGTATTATGTGTCTTTAATAGTTACTGGTTTAAAACTAGTTGCCTGATGATAGTTTGAATTGTTTAATTTTTTGCAAAGCTGGAATAGGGTGTTTCAAGCTCAATTACCTTGCAAAAGAAAATCCGGTTTATATTGTTTGAGATTAGAATGTAAATAAAGTTCTTCCAACTGATTGACAGAAGGTGAAGATTGCTGCTGCTGAACAATTTGGCTATAATATGTAATACAACAACAGTAGATGCTTATATAGGTCAGTGTCACTGCTACCCTGTGTAGAAGCCTGGGTGTAAAGGCCAGAACGAGTGTTTGAGCGTGAAAAGCTACAGATCCAGGAACACGGTTATTAGCAAGAGAAGTCTGTGTGAGAACTCTGCTGATAAGGATAGACCTGTTCCAGTTTGATTTATCTCAGTGTTTACTGCTTATATACTGTGTCACTGGGAATAGTTACCTTAATAGGGATGCACAGTCTGCTCCTCTCTCACTTGCTAAGCTTGTTTGCCTTAACTATCTTTGTGCTTCCAGTACTAACAGGTGCTGCCAACAACGGGACAAGACCCCTTCCCACATCGTTATGAAATATACTTATGTCTTATCTTCATACTCCATTTTTGTCACTTCCCAGATTTCTCAGCCTTTGTTCTGTTGCATCTGTTTCTCACAAGTGATTAAACTTGTGATTTATCAAGAATTTCAGGCAATAAATCGCAACATGTAAAGTTCAGATGAAAATATTAAGACATGTGGTGCAAAGTTAAAACTTTAGCGTTGTTATGGAGAAGTGTTTAGCAATTTCAAATATACTCAGTATGTGAAATCAACCCTGAAATTATTAGTTCTGAATTAGGCTACCTTTTACTTTTACAATAACCATTAACCTTTTAACAAACACTTCGAATAGTTTGCCTCTAGTTTAGTATTTCCTCCCAAAAGCCAGAGATAAAAAAAAAACTTTTCCTAGATGGTACTGTTTGGACTCTTTTTACAAAATCAGGAATTTTGAATAATCTGGCTAATTTTAACAAATAAATGCCATGTATTATTTTTCCTCTCATGACAAGATATTCTTTATCCTTTTATTTGGCAGATGAAATGTTATAACCCCAAGAAGTGACTCTCTAGTGTATTAGATAACCTCAATTTAGTATTTGATAGGTCATCAAAATTAATTTTTTGTAGTATAGACTTGTATGGCCATGAGTCTGTTTAGAATTTTTAATTTTTTTATTTCTTTTCTATTTGAGTATTAGAAGCATGCAGTCATTCTAAGCAGGCAGAACACTGCTGTCTTCTTCCAGAATCAGAAGGAGCTCCTTATTATAGAAAATACTGCTTACTAAACCTTGTAATAATATTCTGTAGTTACTTTTCATTAACAGAAATAGAAGCAATGTTGTAACTGTGCTAAAGACACTTGTAATAATATATTCTATACTAGCATAGTAAGATGGTTGCAAGAGGAAAAGTAACAGTGCTTTATAATTAAAAGCTACTGTAGCAATCACTATTGCATTTCCATGTGGCACCACTGGATAATGTGCCTAGCATGGAACTGTGCTGTGCTTTTAGTTTGCTTTAGCACATACCAAACCCAAATGCTTTTTATCAAGCAAGTCTTATGCCTAAGATTTTTTTCTAACCCGTCTCCTGTTTAATGCATGGGTATGGAACATATGTTAGATGAAGGACACAGTCAATCTTTCTTCACTGCTGTTTGAATTGTGGAGTAGGAGATGGAATGAAGAAACTGTTTTTGAGGCTTCAGTGGAAATATCACTTTAATTTATCTTTGATTTTATTTAATCCTCTGATTTAGTAATGCCAGGATTGTTTCCCATTTTTTAAAGATTGTTTTCCATTGTTGTTTATAGGTCAATAATGACCGACTTGTACTACCTCAGTCAAACAGATGGAGCAGGAGACTGGCGAGAAAAAGAGGCCAAAGATCTAACAGATTTGGTACAGAGGAGAATAACTTATTTACAGGTAAGAGAATATTGCTTTTGAATCAAGGTAATTCAGTCAAGCTATTAGAGAGTGACCAAAGGAGGGCAAAGGAGATGGTGAAGGGCCATGAGGGGAAGCCGTATAAGGAGCAGCTGAGGTCACTTGGTCTGTTCAGCCTGGAGAAGAGGAGACTGAGGGGAGAACTCATCACAGTCTACAGCTTCCTCGTGAGGGGGAGAGGAGGGGCAGGCACTGATCTCTGCTCTGTGGTGACAAGTGAAAGGACCCCAAGGAATGGCCTGAAGTTGTGTCAGGTCAGGTTTAGGTTGGGTATTAGAAAAAGATTGTCCACCCAGAGGTGGTTGGTCACTGGAACAGGCTCCCCAGAGAAGTGGTCACAACACCAAGCCTGACAGAGTTCAAGAGGCATTTGGATGATACCCTCAGGTACATGGTGTGACTCTTGGGGATGGTCCTGTGCAGGGCCAGGAGTTGGACTCAATGATCCTTGTGGTTCCCTTCCAACTCAGCATATTCTATGATTCTGTAAACGCTTTTTTATTATTATATATATATAGCAGTTAGCTAGGGTATAGCTAAGTGCTATATATATAATAATATATATGTATATAAAAACACAATGTTTTAAATATTGTTATATGAATGAATTACATAGAAAAGAAATTATAACATTTGTTTCAAACATTATTTTATATGTATATGGAAGCTGGTATTTCAAGGAAATCTTTAGGTTTTGGACTTTCGTTGTTGCTTATTTGTTTCTTTGTGTGGGGGGTTTTTTTTTTTGATCTGTGGTTTTCAGTGGGCTATATTTAGCTATTTGAATTCCTTGTTTTATGATAAAAGATAAGTCTGGTTTATTTTTTTAATCCTTAGAGTGTCAGAATACATAAATATGTTTGCATACTGTTTAAAATAAAAATATAAAAGTCCTTGTATCAAACTTCTGAACAAGCCCATTTTTAAAAACATGAATGTGCAGATTTGAAGTGCTTGTCTAGTATATTGTCTAGACTGTTTCAACAGGTGTGTGAGACTTCTCATAGATGCTAATATTTTTAGTGCATAAGGCCTTTTTAAAACATGTGCTTGTGTGTGTGTATAAATTTAAATAAAACTTGTTCTGAAGGTTTTGAGACTTTTTTTCATGTCTGAATGCATGCAGCTATTTATGTAGTGATCAAAAAGATATTTAATGTATCTGTTTTGTTTGTACTTGATTTATTTTTTGTGGCATGTGTGCACCTGTACTGTATGGTCACTCCTAATGCCTGATCTTTTCTCTTGTGTAAGTAGGTGAATTTGTTTCTCAAATGTTCGTTATTTCACAGTTCAGCTGTTGGAACCTTCTCTTCTGTGACCAAGCTATGTAATTGTTCCTTGTTAAATAAAAAAAGGCCATAATTCTGTGGAAAAAACATCCCTGTAAATTATGCAGGAGTCATCACTTTATTGTATTCCTTCAACTCTTTCCTGTGAGAACTGTTCCGCATTCTTTAATTTTTGATGTCACTGTTTGGCAATGGTGTACTGTAACTAATTTTCATGCTGATAAATATAATATTTCTCTAACTTTTCCTCCTCTTGCATGGTATCCTTTTGTTGTCTTATTTAAGCATATATGTATTTCTGAAGGGTGATTGTCTTCCTATTGTATGTTTTACAATATTCAGGATATAGTTCAAGATTAGGACCTCCAATTATGTATAATGAATAACAAGAATAAAAGTTGCTTAGGAGAGCAGAAGCTCAAATTTGAAGCATTAGATAAATGTGTACATTTTTTTCTGGTGAAGTTGAAATGAATTTACTTACTGACTGAAGAGCTGGAAGCCCAGTTAGGTGCTCCTAAAATTTATTTAGATGCATATAATCTATGATAATGGGCTTTCCTCTCTATTGAGCTAATTTATTCTCATTTAAAAAAAAAAAAGTAGAAGCAATATTAAGAATGAAACCAATGCCAAGTCACAACACATACAAAATCCTAACATTTCAAGTAATACAAGTAGTTAAGTCTTTCAGGAAGTCTATTATATCCTCATGCACTTCCAAGAGAGGTAGCTATCTTTATCCTCATTATCTTCAGAAGGAAACATGCTGATGAGCATGAGCAGGTGGTTTACAGAAAGCTGTGGTGTTAGATTCAGAATCAGAAATAGGTCTGACACACTTGGCTCAATTTACATCATACAGGCCATTTTGTTTCTGTTTATTTATAAATTTATTAAAAAGCAGTCAATTATAAAATTTCTATCACAGAAAAGACTGGGGGTTTTTCATATTTATGCATTTAAAATATGAATTTAATCATTATGGGTCCATCTCATGACACTGAGAAACACAAAAATTAGTATTTCCCTGTTTTCTCTATTACAGAGGAAGTGACATTGTTTTGTATTTTTAATAAATCATCACTGGTGAAGTTGGAAACATGCAGAGGTATTACTGCTGCGCATGAAATTCTGTGTGACATGAAAGGGTCTGGAAGCCATAAAGAAGGGACATGTGTTTCCTTGTAATTGTCTTTGTGGTATAAGTTGAGGAAGGGCAGTACATAGTTTCCAAATGTATTTTTATTATAGTGACTGTGCAAGTCATCAAAAAGAGCACTGAGTTCTTGGGTTTAGCAAATAAGCAGCTATGTTTGAAATTGCACATATATACACCTTTATTAATAATATATCTGTATTAAAAAATGAAATAGAATTAAAAATTCAAAAACCCTTGCCCCTCAACTCAATGCCAAAAAGAATTATATGAAACATATTTGTAATTTTTTATTTTAGTTAAGTAGGAAAGGACTGTATAGGTTTTTTCTGGTACATGTTGAACAGTGACAGCTGCATTATTTTGGGACATGTCCCTGGGAAGTCATTTAGCTGAATGATTGTGAATAGTGATGACTGCTACTTCATTTGGATGACATTACCATAAATTTGATTTAATGAGGCTACATGTAACTAGTTCCCTGTAGTTAGAGCAACATTTAAAAAGCTAGGAGCTTACATTTAAGCAAAAGAACTTATTTTCAGAGATGTTTATTATCAAACAATTGAAGAGAATGTGCAAGACGAGGGCACCTGTAGAACTGTAATGAAGTGAGTAAATGATTATGAGGGCAGCAGTTTTCTGTCCCTTCCCTTTTGTGCTTATTTTTGTTGTATTTATTTTAAGAAGTTTCTGATTCAGCATGCAGTCTCCCAGTAGGAAAATATTTTTGCCTTTGTTTAAAAAAAAAAATAAATCAGAACTTTCTGTTCAGCTTTGAAGGTTAAAAATATAAGCAGGTGAGAAAGGTTACTAAGTACTCAACAACACATCAGTTATGTTAGTCATAGTTTGCCATATTCATGCTATTTATTTGGAGATTTGTATGTAGGCAAAGAAAAGCAAGTTGCTTACAAGACTTTATTCTGAGGTTTCTAGATTTCCAATATTTTTGGTGATTTAATGTGTCACTTAGATTTTTCTGTCTTAAAGTATAGTAAATCCTTTCTCCCTTACATTAAAATTACTAATAGATATTCTTAATAAAAGTGCTCATGCTAAGATGACAATAACAATAAAAAAATGCTCTGGGCACTTTGCATAGATGCAAAAGAATGCATCCCTCACAACTCTAAGTCCTGAAAAGTGTAAACTTGCATCTTTAAATCAAGCAAATCGAATGTATTATATATTTTCCCAGTTATTCCACTTCACTCGTGAGAAACAACTTGTTGTGTACAGTGTGTTGTTCATGTTGATATATTCAAACAAATTTGGAACACAAAGTAGAAAAATTCTCGTAGAGAATTCTCCATCAGCTTTTACTACTTTTATGGTGTAGGAGGACACTAGCTGAAGGATTTCAGCCATCTGTCAGTTTATGGGCACTGTTCTGGGAGAAGAGATGATTTCTTTAGTAGGCAGACCATATAGTGGTTCAGTTTTCCTGTGATAGACTCAGCATCCTTAAAAGTTTTCTGCTAGGTGCTGCAAATATAGAAAATCCTGATAATTCACTTTGATATTGTAAGCTCATTTGCAGTTCTTTTCCCATTTTTGCTAGATTGCTGAATTTATTACATAGCACTGGAAGAGTTCCTTCCCTGTAACGTTAGAAAAGAAAATTTAGGCATATGAATGAATCTAAGCATTTTTAAAGTCAACATTTTGGACAAAGTAGATATGAAAGTGAAACAAAAGAGTTGAAAAGAGCCAATTTTTCTGACTTTTTGTGCGTATTCAGAAAGGGACTGAATTGTTTCTATCACATGTGAAAATGAAAAATTATTTGATTTTTGAATGTCTTGAAACATCCCGGGTTTTCCTTATAAGGTTACTTAGTAAATTCAGTATCTGATATTATGTCATTAGGATAATAACCACTTAAGAAAGCGTGATCACTGCTAGTATTTATATGAGATTTTCTCTAGAAATTCTATTTAGTGGGTTGAGGAGCATAGTGTGGTTAGTCGGTCTGCATATGGGGATGTTTTACTCCAGCTGAAGCTTGTCTGTTGTAGGAGGGTAGGTGCAAACTAGAGGAATTAACATTAGAGACAGGTAAGAATCTGTCTCTCAAATCAAATACATAGTATTTCTGACTAGGAAAAGAAGAACGTTTTCTTCCAGCAGCTGGAAGAAACTTCTGGTGGTTTGTTTAGTTTTTTATTTGTTTGGATTTTTTTCATCACCAAAGTTTTAAGGGGATCTGGTATGAAAAAGAACCATTACAAGTGGCATCATAAAGAAGGGGGAATAGAAGATGATGTGAACTACATTTGTGATAACTAGGATAAGAAACACCCTTCCTTGACGTCATTCTCTGAAAAAAAAAGCAGTTTTTCACAGATTTTGGGTGGGACTGTCTCCTCCAGCAGACTGGGTAGCATCAAGAAATAGAAGGGTTATTGAAAATATCAAAAAGAACAACTTTGTTGATGAGCATCCCACTGTGTTTATGAGGTTACTTAGTAATTTGTAGCAGACTGCTTGCCTGCTCCACTCTATCGAGTTATGATTCACTGGATCAAGTACACTTCTCTGAACTGTTTAAAATTTACAAAAATCACAGTCATTTGTCTTATAGTAAAGTGTGTGTTAAGGAGAAGAGTTTACTTTTGCCAGTTTGTCATGTGTTTTGATGGCTAACTGCACACTTGAAAACACTGGAAGGTGGTGAGGCATTGAGGCACTTCTGACATCGTTCTGATCTGATCCTACTTTCTGTGAGTAGGCCAACCAAGAGCCCTGGAGAAGAATACAGTGAAAACCCTGAATTTTTTAAGAGCAACAGTGTACGCCCATATTCTTAGTGCTGAAAGACCATCAAATCTGTTTTGCCAGTTATACAAATCCATTTTAGTTTTAGGTGACATTGTCTTGCGTAGAAATTTATAATTTTAACCGTTTTACAATTCTGAAAATTTGTTACCATTTTCAGTTGCACTGTTCATAAAAGTAATTCTGAGAAAAATAAAAGATTATCTGGCATGGCTCGATAATCTAATCTACATATTGAAGTATGTTTTATGTGATTGGTCAGATGTGGGTTTTTTGTTTGTTTAGGATTTTGTGTGGGTTTGGGTTTTTTTAGTTGTTGTTGGGTTGGGTTTTTTTGTATATTTGTGTTTGTTTTTAATGCAGTTACATTACAGGGCTTGACATTTCTAGAGGTCCCTTCCACCCCTCTCTTGATTATGTAGACCATTTAATTGGATATTAGTGTGTCAGCACTGTTGTTACGGTTGAGAACAGAGTGCACTCCTCATTCAAGTCAAAAATAACATAATCCATTTCTGTGACTTTTGGCCAGCAGGAAAAATCTTCTGTCAGTCTTTGCTGGTTTTTAAATTGACTGTTACCCTTTATCAGCTCACTACCTTTATGGGTTGCTTTGGTTGGCAGTTTTGGCTTATGAACACACAAGCTGTTCTGATGCAGTGTAATTTTTCTTCCTTATGAATGGTTAATAATTCCACCTTTTCCAGGAAATACCAGTTGAAACTGCAATATATATAAGTATCTCTACTTCCCTTTCTTTTTAAATTCTCAGTAGATAATTGAAGCCCAAATACTGCCTTGTCTTTTTGCTATTTGAGTATAGCAATTGGAAAAATCCCACGGTCATAAAGAAATTGGTTTAACTACCTTCCTGTTTAAGTCATAAACTAATATTTATATATAGTTTTTAGTTAAGTCTTCAAGAAATGTTAAAACCCAAGTAAGTGCATTATATTAACATTGATAAGCAGTGACGCTATTAAATTATGTTTCATTATGTGATTCCTACTTGATTTCTGTAATATTGTTCATAAGCTATTATATGACTCTTATATTTTCCTGAAAGAAAGTTAGAAGGGCACTCCTTATACAAGATGACAAAACTTCAAATAAGCTATCAAGTAAATGCTTTAATTTTCAAGAGGACACAGGCATTTGAAGGTAATTGCAAGTGTAGAAAACGTTATCTATTGATGAAAAATTCTCAGAGATTATCCCTTTCAAAATTGTGTTGTGGCTTTTCTCCTGCTGGCAACAAAGTACCATGCAAAGGCTCCCTCACTCTGCCTCCTCCCTGGTGGGACAGGGATGAGAATCAGGGGGAGAAAAAAAAACCCCAAAAACCCACAAAAATCCCAGAAAGAAACCCCGTCGTGGGTTGAGATAAGAACAATTTAAGAACTGAAACCAAATAAAAATTATAATACTCATGATAGTAATAATAGTAAAAATATACTGCTACTACTACTAATGATATGAAGAGGTATTGTTTCATGGAATTCTTTCTATGAGGACCTGCACAGTATACTAGAAAGCCCCACTTTCTCTCTGGAAAGACTGTTGGAAATATATTTGTTATAGTTTCAAAGATAGATTTAGTCTGAAGTTACCCATTAAATTTGTGATAGCAAAAGTACTGGTCTGAGGAACAAAAATTAGGAATGGAAATTTTCTTTAATTTATTGTTTTCATACCTAGTTAGGCTTTGGATCAGATGTATTTTCCTTAAGATGAAAAAAATTAAATGCTGGATTTATAGCACATGTTTTAGGGTTTGGAGTTTGGTTTGGTTTTTTTTTATTTCCCAGATCTGAATTACTCTCCCCTCCTTTACACAACTGAATTCAGAAATTTTTAAATTTTTTTAAAGTATTTTAGTACTCAAAATATTCAAATTATCTTAAAGATCACTTGAGGGAGGGATATCAGTTCTCCAGGCAGAGATCTTTGTTTTTTGGAAAGATTTGATTTGTTATGAATTTACAGAAAATTTTATTTAAAGTTAGTTAGGTGTGAGAGGAACAGAATTTATATTGATGCTTAAATATGAATATTCTTGCATCGTATCTGAAACTAACTTTCAGTCTAGAGATTCTACGGAAAACCTTTTTGGAATGTAGTATGTCTAGAGGCATGCAAGTATGAGTGAGTACAGCGAAGCACTATATTTTACAGCAAGAAAAACTTCTGTTGACTATGTTGTTGTGTTGTCCACATGTATAAAAATATTAATTAGTTTGTACTTTTAAGCATAGCATTTGTATAATGTAGGCATTTGCCTGCTGTGTTATGGTTTCTTGGTTTGTGGAAGTGAAGTATATTGTTTTATAGAGAGTACACACAGATTAAAATTCTGTCCTTTATCAGTCTGCTCAGGTATGCGTTTTATTTTCTGTATTTGGTATGTGGTCAGTTAGTCTGGGAAGTAGTCCATTAATAAGCATTTGTTTTATTCTGTACCATGTAGGCAGGTGGAAATTTTCTCTTTTTGGATGACATCCGTGCTTACTGTAAGAGAACTAACGAATTTGGAAAAATACCAAAGGAAAAAACATTCCAACACTGAAATTCGTGTTGATGAAATGTGAACTCGAGTCCAAATGTTGGCTTATTCTGACAGATTTACAAATGAGAAAGTAATTTAAAATCTTGAAGGTATTCTATTTTACATTAGGATAGTGAATTATGTTCAATAGCTGTTCATGTTCACAGTGAAAAATTCACATAAAATTTTCATGGAGCTGAAGCTTACTCATCCATTTTAATATGAGATGTATTATAGCAGGATGGCTCTTGTGATTTATGACCTTTGTCAGTTTTTCAGGAAAAAAGTATGCCTTTGTGCGTATCTTGTCTTCAGCTTCACTTTTTCATCCATCCTTACAGAACCCGAAGGATTGCAGCAAAGCTAAGAAACTTGTGTGTAATATCAACAAAGGCTGTGGCTATGGTTGTCAACTCCATCATGTAGTTTACTGCTTCATGATCGCTTACGGCACTCAGCGAACGCTTATTTTGGAGTCCCAGAACTGGCGCTATGCTACCGGTGGCTGGGAGACTGTATTTAGGCCCGTGAGCGAGACATGTACTGACAGATCAGGTTCCACCACTGGACACTGGTCAGGTAAGACTTAATAACTCAGATAATTTCTCCTTGTTTCCTGCAGGTTCAGTCACGTAGAATTGTTTTGTTGTTTCTTTAGTGTTATGTGGAGCATAATAACTATGAGTGCAGTTGTGTGTGTGAGCATCTTTTACATCTTATTTGTGCATTTTATTGAAAAAAACCACATTTTCTTTATTGAGATATCTCTGCTTTGGCAGAGTATTTTTAATACAAAAATTTTGTATTTTAGATTTAAATTATAATCCTGCAGCAGTCTGCCACTGTGTTGTGTGCCAGATATTAATCCAATTTTATGGGAACAGAGTATTAAATAGAGGCTGTTGTTGATAAACTTTTAACTAAATAAAGCATGTTTCCAATATCAAGCAAAATAAATATAAAGAAAATAGTATCCAATAGTCATTCACACACCAACAAAGTAATGAAATAGTTGAAATAATTCTTAATATAGACTGAACAGATGCAGAATTTAGGTTGTAAAAACAGTGGCAATGTTAAAAATGCATTTTATTTGTAGATCAGGAAATTGATCCATTTTTATACCAGGTTGAACAATTTGCCTAGAATAAGTAGATGGGCATTGATGTTTGGAGGATCAGATATCTTTGTCTTAAAGTAAGCAGCATTCATTTTAAACTACATATTTTTCCACGTGTTTGATAGTCAAACCAATCAACATCAATCTTTTCAGTAGTAAACTGCATGCCCAGTGCATATGGAATCTTAAAGAATGCAACCATTAAGGTTTTACAGATCTGAAATTAAGTTACTCAGATTTAGAAAATCCAAGTTACAGATTGTGTGTAAACTTACTTGTGTGTTTACACATTGAAAGAGTATTTGCACATTGAAATAACATCTGTTCTTCAAAGCTTCAAGATGCTACCAAACTTTGCTTTGAGAGTTTGAGTGGATTTTGTGAATGAGATTTTTTTCCAAAAGATATTTCTTAGAAATAGTTGAATGTTTTATAAAAACAACTTGAGATGGAAAACTGATACTGAGAATTCCAGGTGAAGTTTTATTCATGTTTGGCAAAGTTAGAAAGTGAAACCAGCATCTGGGCATGGTTCTCAGCAGACTATGTGACTCCAGAATTCAGATGCAGGCAGTTTTGTGGGCAACTGTTTAGCATAGTAAGCTGGAAAACAGGGTTCTGGAGCTCTGATGCACACATGGCTTTAAAAGACTATATATTTTTATGAAAATCAGTTAAAATAGATCATGATTTCCTGCAATATGGGCTCTTACTGATACAAGTACAAATAATGTTTCATTTTAGCTCCCTACAGTTTTGTTTTGGGTTTTTTTTGGTTTTGTTTTTTTTTTTTCTGTGAGTTTTTTGATCAGCATGAATAGTTTGAAGGTGAATGCATGAAATATCTTGATGTGATCAATTTTTTTTTTTTTAATAATGAATGCCACTAATTTGAGTTTTGATGTTCTAGAGCTAGAAGACATTCAGCTATGAAAGAAGATCTTTCTAGAGTTAGCCTACTAACTAGCCACACACACTATAAACTGTGTTAAATTCTAATCTTCTGTAGCAGCATGATCATTGTGGAAGAATGGTACTGACAGTCGATCTCTTTTACCAGTTTCCATGTGGTTTCAGTAGGAATCTACCCTGGATACTTAATTGCTGGTAAATTGGAAAGACATTCTATCTTGCTGCAGATTTCTGTATGTTTTTTTGTGCCTCCCTAAATTGATATTGATATAGATTTTTATTTACTTATGTATTTATTTTATTCCCTGTATCTTTACAAGGGGCAAAATAAGTTTGAAATTCTTAACTTTAGTTAGCAGCAGCTTTTCTGCAAAACCACATCTGCAATTTTTTTTTTCTCTACAAATTCTGAAGTCAGCATGGGATTTTGTAGATTTTTAAAATAAATGTATAAAAATGCATTGACATGTATAAATTTCCATTTCAGTGTTTCTGCTATGTAGTGTACTTACTATGCTGTGTATAGGGATTTTTAATAAAAATTATTTTTTAATAATCTTTCAAAAATATTCATACAAGTGAATAATTTTAAGAAGATTTCAATCTAAATTATAGAAATAGGCAAAAAGTCAGAAAAGTATATAATCTAAAGAGTTGCTTTCTTGTAATTTGCAGACCTGCATAGGTAATAGTTCAGTAAAATGTGCTTCATGACAAAATTGCTTAAATCTGTACATATATCTTTCTTCTTTTTAATTAAATTGCCTCTGCTTGACACTTTTGTTTTAGTTTTATTAGCAGCATAAAATTTGGAAGTTTCTGAAGTTTATCTTCAGTGAAACAATTTAGATATTACTCTTCTACAAAGAATTAAGAAGCTTATATAAGCTGAGAATACATATATTTCTGAAATTTTCTTTGTCCAGTTCTCTCCTAAGTAGGCATAAAAGCTAAGCTTGGTTTTGGAATTTGGGAAGTAGGATGAATTTTAATAAGCAAGCTGATATTAATCTGATAGCAAAAGATTAGTAAAGCATATTCTCATCTGTGCGGAGAATTAGGGCTCATCTCAGCTTGTGTCATGTCTGGCAGGAATTGTTTGTTTTTGACATGGTATTTCTATAATCAAGTTCAGCGTTTCTACTTTAAGCATGTTAAAAGATTGAGAATTCTATCACAGGCTTTTGTAAATACAGTTATTTCACACCATGGCATAATTTTTCATTTTCCCTTTGTTTCACTCATACTGTCATTCTAGAGAAAAAAAAAAATCTTAATAAGAGATGGTTGTATGCATGTTCTTTTTAGTTTTAAAATTTTGTCTTGGCTGTAATTGAATCTTGTAGTTAATTTTTCCTTTGATATCTATGGTCAAACTGCTCATTAATAATTTAGGTAGGAATTTTTATAAGAAGCATGAATGATTTCCTAGTAATAAGAGCCAAAATATAGAGAACTTGTGAAGACATATTTATAATTAAATTTTTGATTAATGTTCTTTAAAATATTTAATCAGGTTCTGTTGTCATTGCAGCACGCTAAAACAGAGGAGGCCTCTTCTTAGAATTTTTTAGTTGCTGATTTATGATGTTACTGTGGCATTCCCCAATAATACATTGAAAGAGTACTATAAAATAACTAGATAAAAAAATGGAATTATACAGTAAATGGGAAAAGAAAACAGATTAAGAGAAAGGACAAACTAATGTATAGTTAGAAGTTATATGTGCATTTCATGGAATGCGCAGATAAAGAAGCCATCTACATGCTTTAAATAACAGTATGTACTCCTTCCCATAAGGCCTACAAGCCACTAAGATGAAAGATAACTTGAAAAAGGAAACCTGAAACAAAGTTTCCTGCAGTTACCCTTGAATATTGATTTTGCTGCCTCTAGCTATGGTTTGATGAATTAATGCTTTTAAGGAAGGGATACCCAGAGGGGAAAAAATGGCAGAGCTCTTCATTTGTTGGTAGTGCCAGCTTTTAAGTATTAATTGAACTATAATCTTAAAATATGAATTAACTAATATGTTTATATGTATAATTCAAGAAACAGGATGCTGTGGGTACACAAAATGAATTTTTAATTTATTAAAGCCTATCAGGCAACAATATCAAAAGGATTAAATAAAAATTGCAAAATCAAACCATAAAAAGTTGTGCAGAATTAATTGCAATAAATAAAAGTTTCATTCTGTGAACTGCATACTCCTTGAGCGTAGTTTTTCTTTTATGTAAATCAGATGAATATTTAGTATTGACCTAAAAAAAATCCTCTAACTTGCATACAATTGTATGAATTATGTTTTGCTCCATAAGGAGACTAGCAAACACATTGTTCAGTGAGAATTTTTAAGTGTGTTGAAGTGAATGAAAGTAACCTAAATGTGACCACTGAAGTAATCATTTTCCTAATAGCAGGGATTTCCTTCCCTACCTTTCTTGTTAAGGGAAAGCTGAAGCACTACTGTTACTTTGTAGACTTAGAAATCTATGGAGAGTGAGGAGTGGGAGAAAAGGATTCTTGGCTTTCTTCTATGCAGTGGTACTAATAATTGTTTACATCTTTGATCACAGATTTTATGCTGTTCATATGAAACATTACCTTTTGAAGCATGACTTTCCCATTTTCCTAGAAGATTGATGTTGCCCCCAGTGTAGCAGCAAAACTGGTACTAGTAGGTTAGTGATTAAGTGCAAACTTTTCTCATGAGCATTAAAGCATGGGTGATAAATTACAGATTGGTAAACAAAGTTTCCATTACAAACTGTTAAAAAGGTTTTTTGCTTAACTGTCACCCTTCTAAGAGTTGTTTAGTAAGCAAAAGAGCTGCAAATTGGACTAATATTAGAGTTTATTTGATTTAAGGTAACCATTCTGTACTTGAAAAGTTGTACTGCAGCATGCACAGTAGGGAAGAATACTAGTGTGCTTTGTGTTTAAATGAAAAAAAATCCATTTTTTTGAATATAAAAAGACAGCATGACGTAAATTGAGAGTAAAATTACCTCAGAAGTATTTTAGTTCTCAATCAATCTTTACAAAGTTTCAAATGTTAATCTGAGTTCTTTGTTTGGCTGCATAAGTTTCAATCCAAACTGAAGCATTCTTAGATTTTTGGGGAATTATAACTGCATTCAAGGTTCAAATTACTTTCTCATGTATTACACTGGTAATTACATCATTCTAGTTAAGTAATGTTACCTGTTTTTAAGTAATCTTTAAACAAGGGTAATCTGAACTGCCAGCTGTGGAGTTGAATTCCAGTCTTGCAAATATTTCATCCAAACCGTTCCTATGTCTTGAAAATTGCTAGCACCATTTCCAGGTGGAAGACATCCCAGAGCACCTCCGGCACTATAGGTTATCACCCTGATATTTGGGAATGTATCGTTTATTATGGGGGATTGTTCTTTCTATTAATGCAGGTACTATTAATTCTATATGAAGGCTATATAATTCTATATAAAGGCTGTAGTGCAAGGGTGGACATTTAATTTGTTTCATTATAACTTCACCAAGTCCTAATAAGTTTTTATCTTTTTTGCATTTGAGTAATGAATTGAAAGAACTACCTAAAAACATCAGCTAATTCTCAAGGTATATTTTTTGTATAGATTCAGAATATCATATAGAAAAGATGATTGTAGGCAAATGGTTCTGAATACAGTTTTCCCACCATGTGAAATAGCTGAAAGCTATACTAAGGCTTTTAAGGCAGAAGTAATTTCTTGCATTTTTTATTTCTGTTTCTCAGTCTTTAGGCTGTCAGCCCACTGATTTCTTTCTAGTGTTGTGAACAGATAAAAAATTTGAAAAGCTGAGTTTTATTGCATTGGTCTCCTACCCACATGGGAAGACACACATTTACTTTGTTAACATTTCATGTGAAGCAATAAATATGTAATATTCAAAGAAAAAATTTACTATAATGTCATTTTTTTGGCATTGCATGTCCATAAATGCCATTGGGTTAATGTTCCTTTATCTACTATTTACTATTACATAAATACTTGACAAACCTGAACACCACAGGTATTTTGTTTGCAAGTACCCTTAATTCCTGTAAGAAATGGTAGTGTGTTTAAATTTCCAGTAGTATGCAAATTAATAGTAGTTTATTACTGTACATTATATGTGATTTATCTTGGGTTTTTTATTAATACTTCCATTACATTTTCCGCTATGACTGAAGACCAGAAAAACTTCCTTTTCCATTATTGCAGAGTTACACTCTCAATTTTCCTCCTTTCATGTTGGTAGACCATATGATGTAGAATGCACTCCTGTTTCTTTCAGATGCATTGTTAAGGTGACATGTGCCTCACTGCTATGAATTTCAAACAACATAGCAGTTTTATTGTCTCCTGTTTTATTTATGGCTAACTAAAATGTCTTTTTGTCTATTCATACCTGGAGAGTTGTGTTCCATCTGGACATGCATATGGAGATACTTTCACTAATTCATTGAAAGATGAGTCTTCCAAGTGTGTTCATATTAGGACAATACAAGACTGCGAGTTGTAAACCACTACCTCAGAAACACAGTAAATGTCTTATCTAAACTGGGAGCACTCTTCCAATCGATGCGTGGACAGCCAAGAGCAAATATTAAGCTCCATTCTCGTGACCTGTTGCAAACTTCTAGGTCATGAGATATGAAATATTGTCTGCATGTTGTCTTGTTTTTGACATGCTTATACATGCTTGTTGCAGGCTCAAATGTATGTCCAATGAGCATATGCATGCAAGAGATGAGTCCCTGAAGATGTTGAAAGATTATTATAGACGTAATCTCTCTTCTGTTCCAGAAAAGATAACCTAATATACAAAGCAAGTATTTGGAAGTATTTTCAAGTATATAGTAATTAACATTAGACTGAAATAGAGAATAAGCTTCAGCGGAATTATTTGGAATCAAATCCAAAATTAATCTTTCTTCAATATTGTTGTAAAGGTCTTTTTTATATGTTTTCCCAAGTTATTTCAGCCATCCTTATGTAAGATCTTACTTTTAAATCATCAACTGTGGTTACTATTTACTTGAATGACTAAACTTGGATAACATAGCAAAACCCCTTTTCATTTATAAAAGCGTATTTCCCTCTGCAAATACATTTTTTGATATTTTCTGGTAGCTGGGGAATTGGAACTCCTCTTAGGCAGGTACCCCTTTTGATATAGGCTTTTTAGATGAAATAAGACACTCTTCAAAAGCAGTTTGAATATATGAAGATAAAAGGAAAAATAAATTACTAGTAAGCTTCCTGATTTTTTTCTTAGTTTGATAGTCTGCTGAGTGTTATATGAAGTCAATTCGTGCAGTCACTTCATCTGTAAACTTTCCAGCTGTCATGCTGCATATCTAAACAATTGAGGAAGGGAAAAATCTTTACTTTTTAATGTTCTTTCAACGTGATGTGACAATTGCCACAAGAAACTTCTAATAAGTGATGAGAAGTTTTCAATAGAGTGATAGAGAAATATAGGTCTTTATAATACAGCTCTCCTGAGCTTGCTAGAAAGGGAATGGAGGCTCTAAAGGCTTCAGTAGGTGCTACTGCTTTAGTTTTGTTAGAGACAGAGCTATTTCAAATGCAGAAATCGTTACACTCAGTTCAGGCTTCCGTTAGGTCCAAAAGGGAAAACATCTACTGAAATCTCACCACTTGTTAAGACAGTAAGAGCACTGTCCACCTTTACATTGTGGTTTTGATTATGGGTAAGATTTTCAAAGAACCAGGATGACATGGGAAGATAAATACTATTGAAAGCCACTTGTGTTAAAAAGACAGGTAGTTCAGGAACTCTGGAAGTTAGGGGTTTTTGCAGGAGCAGAAAGACTATTGTTAAACTTTTACTTTTTAGGAGGGAACTGATAAAATAGTATCTTGGGCAGAGAAGTATTTTAGGCAAGTTTCTTGTGAGAGCAGAAGCTTTGTTGTCATGCTTTACCTTTCTATTTGCTCTTTTTCCTTTTAATGCTAACTTAGTACAAGTTCTGATTATTGTATGAATTTTGGCCAAATTTGACCAAAAGAAATAGGTCTTGTTAAGGTTGCTCAAAAGTCCTCAAAATAGATAGACTGTGTATGTGTATAGAGACTCTAAAGTCAATATTCAGGCCTGTGAGCAAGTGAGAAGCAGTGACTGGATCACAGATGTCACTTTTCAACAGGCAAACAGTGCAGAGAGTGGTAGGAGGCATGAGAGCAAGTGAGTATAGTTGGAAGAGTTGTGCAAGAGAGGAGAGGAAAGGATGTAGGAAAAAAGCCTTGGGAGTGCTGGATTGAAAAAAAGTAATAAAAGGCATATTGGCATGTTTGAAAACATTTTTGTTTATTCATTCCTGAAGCTGTTGAGAATCAACCTCTTGGGATGATAAATGGAACAACACTCTCCATATGGCACATGAAACCTGGGAAAAAAAAGGACTGTATTTTCCATTTCTTTAAATCAGAATTGCACCGAATTTATTCAACACCTGCCTGCCTTAAAAGGTTTGGTTATGTAAACGAGGATTAAAAAATTAGTAAGTGGAACTCTAGTGAGACAGTAATCAGAAACTAAGTTCAAAAATTTTGTATTAAAAATTGTACAAAGCAAAATCTTAGAGAAAACATTTAGATATATGAGTTATATTTTAGCCTGACTACTTTAGAAGAAAAATAGGATTTTTATCTCATGTCAATTTCATTTTATAATTCAATGATGGCATAAAGTTCTTATAAGGTAACTTTATTAAAGTTTGGAAATCCCCAAAAGATAGTTTTAGGAGATGTAGTCTGCATCACAGAAGATGCCAGAAAGATAAAAGCCTACTTTTTCTTTCTTCTGAACTAGTTGACAATTCATAAATAGCATAATACACCATAACTTTGTATAGTTTTAATTTTTTACTTATCTGATTTGTGAAGAAAAGGATTAAAATATCATTGATGAACCCTGAACCTGCTGTCTTTGCATTAAGTAACAGTAGCCAGCGAGACAACGGGGAGCCTTGTGAGAATTCAGCACAGTTTCTCTCACCATATCCTCTGCTAATCAAACAGCATTCTTAGCACTCAGACATATCTTATGTGGTTGAAGTTAGAATTGTTCACTTGGGTAAGGTTTCAAATTGGCAGTCTGTCTTTCAAGTGGTAGAGCTTGGATAAGTAGATCTGTGATTAGTCTATGCAGTTTAGATCAGCTTAAATAAGTATATTAAAGAAACAGAAAAGCAGCGAAGCGATTCTATTTTTACATGAGTTTGTTCAGTTGTGTTTCTAGCAACAGAAACAGAAATTAAATTGCAAGTTCTCATTTACAGGACAGGAATGTCCTTAGCATGGTGTTCCTTGGCATACTTTTAAGGACAGCTTTTTGAAAAAATACTTCAAAATCAGCTGATGAATTTTTAAATAATAGGAGAATAAAAAATCAAACAGGTTTTCATTTAACATTAACTAATAGTGGTGATTGAGTGGCAAAATGTCAGTCTCCTTTCAAGTAAGAAAGTAATGAACACCCAATGAAAATGCCCATCCAACTGCAGGTATGAGCCAATGTTCAGATAGCAGGAAGTAACGTTAGCTAAAATGACAAAATTCCAAAGGTTTTTTTGAGCCAAATCAACATTTTTCAGGTGTCAAAGTTGATATGAAAGATTCAAATAGCAAAAGGTTCCAAAAGGGCTTTAAACTAGAAGGAGAAAGATTAAATTTGAAAAACACACAGTAAGATTATGCCAAATCATGAAAAAACATGTTAGTCCTGAGGGCTATAAAGTGACTAAGGCACATTGGGATACTGCAGAGAAGCAAAGTTATACTTTTTATAAAACATAGAGCTCATTTCAGTATTTAAAAAGTAATCAGTGGGACTCTTGGAAATTGAAACTGTATTACTGATGTATTAGTGATGAACATACCCACAAAATTGTAATATATAAGAACTAGATAGTGCAACTGTCATGGGTCATTTAAATAAAAATCAATTTCTGTACAGTCCATGATCTTCCTCCAGAACATGTTGGGGTAAGAGTGAGTGTTCTCAATATTGCAGTACTTTATGACTATTGCAAAAATATTCAATCTTTTGGTTACTCGGTGAAGCAAAAATGGATTAAGTTGCAGAACTCTGGGGGACAATTATTTAGGTTAATCCAAACTGAAAAATAACACCTGGAATCATGAAAGTTAAACAAGCTATAAATAGAATTATAGTGACAAACTTTGGCAATTGTAAAAGCAAAATAAATCACAGCAGAATAAGTAATTTAAAATATTGCCAACATGTAAATGACGTGTAACAACTCTAGAGTTATCTGGCAGCTTAATAATGCTACTATTCTGTGATCAAATGCCAAAGTTGGACCAACAGTGAGCAGAGAATTGGACCCAACTGACACGATGCTGTGATTTGAACTACCAACATGAGAAAACAGATACAAACATTAGCATGGATTGTTACCTTTTATGGCTTATCTATTAACAAAATACAGCTGAGAAGTAGAAAAACTAAAATATTTTACAAATTAGAGAATATTTAGCTAAGAACTGAAGAAATGTGTAGATAAAAAGTTCATTTTGTATTTTTACCACTGCTTCACTATCTTCAATTGAACAGATACAGTTCATATGAATCAGGAACGTGACTTAATTGTTTTCTAATATATCAGCTTGCCTATTGATCTGACTGAGTTTTGGATATCTCCTCTATCATTGATTTTGATTGGAGCTTGTTTTCAAGTCAATTAAAACAATATCCTGCTATCCAAAAAAAGGATAACAGTTTTTTAAACTATGCCTGTTGAAAATAGGACAATATCATTGCCCATTAGGAATCTTTCCACAAACACTGCACACAAAAAAAAATGATCAGTAGGATAAGAAAGCTGTCACTTGCCTATATGGCTGTTGCAGAGAGTTGTTTACTTCTTAGGGTTACTCAAGAGTTATTCTTAACAGGTTTTGTCCAAGAAATAGTTGCTGTAAGTTTTCCTTTTACTGCATCTGTTCTCCCATACTTCTAAAAGTAAGTGAAGACTAACAGGAACTTTTTTCTTCATTGTTCAAAATCATAATACAGGTAATAAAATCTAGAGAGTTATCATAAAGTTTTCCAGAATTTTACACATATCTGTGTATTTGATTATGCAGATGTTAATCTTATATAAGGCATTAACAAAATAGAACAGCATTGCAAATAGCCATGACCATATTTATCATTTGATTTTTAATTTTTTAAAAAAAAGACAGTTATATGCATTGTTTCAACACACTGCTGTGTGTCACGATTATTTTGTCAACAGTAACTGTTAACAGTAATCCTGGAGCATGAGGGGTTTCTGTAACCATTTCAAAATGTCTATCTAATTATAATATCAACACATCCCTTGATTTGTAGTTGTGAATATTTCATTTTATGACTTTCCATTTGTTACCCATATTTTCAGTAATAGTTCCCTTATTGGGTTTCATATTGTATAGTTTTACAAAGTAAGGAACTCTTAATCTCTGTGAAATAACCATATGATATTTTCAGTTCCTTCTCCAAAAGCAGTTATTCCTACCTCAAAAAGCACTTGCTAACATTCAACTGGTTATTTTGAACAATAAAATTGTTTGGTTTTCCTTAATGAAATACATTTTGGTTGTTTCTGATTTTGGTTTGCAACAAGTCTTGCAGTTTCATTACTGTTCAAACAGCCTATCACATACAGTTGAAAGCTGAAATCTGATTCTTTCATAATCTTCTTTGATATTCTTGTGATTTTGTTATATTTTAATATAGTTTGCTATATGTGCTGAGAGCTTTCCTACTTATTTTTGGCCAATCTCGTTTTCTTCAAAACCTTAAGACAGCCTGTGGAAATTTTTAGAAGCGCACTCTTATCCTTTAAGTAGGATGAAAAAATGTATTTGGTTGAAATTGGGTCAGAATTGGTCTTCTCAGGGTCAGAATGTCAAACAGTAGATTAGATTGCTCAATCAACTTTATCACTAGCAAGATTTTCCAAATGACTGTCTTTACACATGAGTGTATTTTTTCAGTAATAGAATGAAGTTTAAAAGCTGATCAGTGATATTGTACTTAATAAAAATCCACCTTTTTATATGCACCTTTGCATCTGTGCTTTTTCCCCTTAAAAGGTTTGCAGTGAATTTCCTTCTCTAACTTAAAATTGGAGTCTTTTCTTTTTTCTCTTGGCTAAGATTGCTGTTGCTTCTTTTTGCCACCCTCTTTCTTCCCCCACTCTCAATTGAGGGGGAAAGGGTAAAAAGAATGGAACCTCAAACATTCTTTCATACCATTCCCAAGCTAAATATATCTTGTCTAAACTTCTGTGTGATAGTTCACATCTGCACTTGCACTTCCGTGGCTTCATGATGCTTTTCTTTATTGCAGCTTTCTGAAGTCATACTAATAAAATATTATCCATCATATTATAAGAAGACTTAAATGCTCAGTATTTTTACTAAATTTATGAACTTTTATTAAATCTTTTCCTGTATGTGTGGTATAATAGATGATAAAAATAGGAATTGGCTTCTTGAATTAAAAAGGATCATCCATACCTGTAGTACATATTCTATGGGAAATTCTTCTAAAAAATTCCCCTTACAGTGATGTTATACTGTGCAGTGATGAAATATTGACATACAGATACATCTAGAAATCTAGATTTCCCAAATCTAGTAAAAATTAATCGAAAATGAAGAATAACAAACATTCCTTATTGAAATAGCCATATCTTAGAGATTTACTGCTGAATTTTGACTAGTCTTGGTAGGCTCACAGGTGTTAATGTAGCATTCTGGCAATGTATGACTTATTCATGCAATTATCATACTTCTAGGACTTCGTCCCAAGTATACTGAAATGAGTGCATATGAAAGTGTTCTAAGCTTTGGGATTTTTAACTGTTCTTAAACTGTTAAACTCATTATTCCTGCCCTGAATTGATTTTTTCAGCCATAAGGTTTACTTGGTCATCAACAGTTATATGAGTTTGATTTGCTTATATTTAAAGCTGTTTCCTTTCCTGGCTGGTGAGCACTAAAGGGAGAACTAACCATCTTTGCCAGTAAACACTGCAAACAACAAAAACGTTATTTTGGAGCAAATGAGCACAGTGGAAATATTACCTGAAATGTTCAGTGCATCAAAAATGTAATGTTTTATTTTATGTTGTCATGTATTATAAATTATTTCAGTATATGAACATAGCTATGAATTATCAATTATGTAGACACTTGTGTTATTGCAATTTGTAAAAACTCTTAAAAAATGTTTAGTAGCTCTTAAGCCTTGAATGGAAGTCCCTTCTAAAGCATCAATCCCATACTATAGGTAGTATTTAAAAGATAACAAATTCTTACCTGGATGTACATCACGTATATCACAAGCTTATACATTGCTTGTGCTTGTGTTTTCCTTGATCTATTTAATTTGCTACTTATCTTCATAGTTTAAGTTCTTGAAGCCAGGAATTGTCTTGCTCTTCTTCTATCAACAGAGTAGCTAATTCAGTGGTTATAATGATGTCTGAAATGCTGAGATTTACTCAAGAAAATGTCTTCAAAAGAGCAGCAGAGCCATAGTTATTTTTTAACAATTTCTTATGCCTCAAAATATTTCTTCGTTTAATTTTTAAACAATTAATTGAATTTTAGACATTTTACATAAGAAGTCTGTCCAAGTAAGCCTTAGCACACAGTAATGGTGTAGTTGTATATCAAAAGGTATGAATATAAAGAGGAACACATTTTGTATTTTAATAACTACTAGCTGCTAAGAATTCAAGGACCTTCAATTTTGTTCCACTTAATTGCATTGTTAGATATAGTTTGTATATAAGTCCAGTCTAGAACTATGATTTTTATTAGATTTTTTTAATGCTATTTTTAAGAACTAGAACAAGGGTTAGGTAGTCTTTTTGAAGTTGAAGATACAGATTAGCTGCTATGTTTGGGATATTGCTTGCCAATGGTAAAGTTTATTAATAAAGTAAACTACTTGACTCATGCTAGTATGTATTTTAAAACAGGTGAGGCTAATGATAAAGATGTTCAGGTGGTGGAACTTCCCATTGTTGACAGCTTACACCCACGGCCACCTTATTTACCCTTGGCTGTCCCTGAAGACTTGGCTGATAGACTAATTCGTGTACATGGGGATCCTGCAGTGTGGTGGGTTTCACAGTTTGTGAAATACTTGATTCGTCCACAGCCTTGGCTAGAAAAAGAAATAGAAGAAGCCACAAGGAAACTTGGTTTCAAACATCCGGTGATCGGGTGGGTATTTAGTTTTCTTTTTAACTCTCTGTGCTATAATATGTGTATATGGTGATTTCTGTTCAGAAAAAATTGTTTTATGATGATTATCCAAGAGCCTCAAGTATTTTGTAGGGAGAGAGGGTGATTTCTATATGAAGTTATTATTTTTTAACTGTGCATGATACAACTTGATTACAAGTGCTCCTTCAGTATACTTGTCTACCTGCAGTTGGACTGATATATAAAAACTATCTCAATAGAAGGTTTTTTAACATGTCCTTTCACATCTAGTAATAGAGAATTTCATTAATTTAATTGCCTTACAGCTTGTATTCCAGACACTTTATTGTCTGGGTCTTCTTAAGTGCCTATAGCTTCTTCATTTGAGGAAAAGAGGCTAAGCCTACATTTTAGATGCCACAATCCACAACTAATTTTATCACTGGCTACATATGGACATGGTATGTGCCTTTTGCTTCCCTGCTGATTTTTTCGACAGTTGTTTCTCACTGGTAACTATGAATTGGAAGGGTCTGTATGGGGAGATACGGGGAGAAGGAAGGAAAGCACCTGTGGGCGATAAAGAGCAGCTTGTGGAAGAAAGGCTTCACTGTCACGTAACATGAAAAATGTTGCTGCTGCTGCTACACTAGAGTCCACAACTACTGCTTCCTTTGCCAGAATTTTCCTTCAAACCTTAAGCTTTCTTTTTTGAGGAGTACACGATAGGTTTATCCAAATGTTAGTTGGCTTTTGACAATGGAGTTGGTAGGCCCCTTCACCACTGGCGTATTTGGAGACTTGTTAGGTTTCAAGAAAGTTGAAAAGATGCATTTATTACAACCTTCATTCAAACCATGCACTGTAGTTGATGTCCCAATATATCCACGATGGAAATATTCCTAATTTCCTTTTGAGATGTATTGATCAAGCATTATCAAGCTACAACAGATAACCTTCTGCACAAAAGAAACACCTCATATTCTGTAATTCAATGCCCTTCATTCTTTTCCTTCAGTTACCTTGTGGCTTCTTTTCAAGATTACTGTATTGCTTTCAAGAACAGACTGACAGCTAACTTCATGCTGTCAGTGTGTCTTGATGGACGTGGATAACTTTTAATCCTTCCTTATTTTATGTAGAAATTCAATTTGGTATGCATTCTAAAAGCACAGGCACGAAACTTAGAGTTAAAATTTCATTTGAAAACTGTGTATAGTATTTATAAGTTTAATTCCTGATTTCTACCTTTTCTCAGTGTTCACGTTCGAAGGACAGACAAAGTAGGAACAGAGGCAGCATTTCATCCGATTGAAGAATACATGGTACACGTTGAAGAGCGGTTTGAACTTCTTGCTCGCAGAATGCAAGTTGATAAAAAGAGAGTGTATTTGGCTACAGATGACCCTTCCTTGCTGCAAGAGGCAAAGTCTAAGTAAGATGAATTATGTTTATATTACAGTTTGTTCCTTCTGGTTAGCTTTACAGTTTCTGACTATTGTGCACACACAAGTTTTAGTGTAATTTTTTTCATCCTTTCTTTCAGTTCATATTGCATTTCATTTTCGAGTGATTTTGATTTTCCTCTAAAGATATGCTTTTTTTTGATTTTTTTTTTTTCCCCCAAGTATGCTTTTCAAAGCCTAATGTTAAAAATCTAGAGGAGTTGAGCAAGATACCTCTGACTATTTAAAAACAAACCAATGCTGTAAAAGGGAGGTAGAAATATAAATAATGAACACACCAAACTTGTTTAAAAACATGCATATTAAAAATAAACTATTTAGGAATATTGTAAAAACTGGCTAACATATTAAGAAGTTTCACCTGTCCAAAAAATACCTTTCTGTGAATAGCTGCAGAGGAATTTTTGTAAGTAGATTGAAAAGCTTCTGATGACTTTCAGATAGACTTCTATATTGACAACTGAGAAGACTCACCCTGCATGTTGAATAGTTCTGAAGTTTGTCCTTAACTGTATCTGGGATTCTTGACCTGTAACAGTGTCTCTGTCCCTTTTTTCCCCCCTTTGTCCTCTTCTAGCTCTCAAGAACGTGGATGCGCAGTTTGCATTCATTTACTCCTCATATGGCCAGAATTTACATGTAAATTAGTACTTTTAATTAATGAATACTTCTTAAAATCAAGGTTACTCAATAGTGGCAAGTTTTTGAACTGTTTTATCCTTGGTAGGCATTCTTGGAAAAATATATAAGATAACATACTGTGTAACAAATTTTCTTTGGCATGTACAAGGTAAGCAGAAAATGTTATTTTCTATTAGAGGAATTTTCTACAGCATTGAAAATCTGTGTATTTCAACTGTGCTATTTCTATTTTTCTTTCATATCTATAAAGGGCTGCTGTATAAAATTACAGTGTTTTATAACAACTAAATGAACATACACAACTCCAGATGATGGCAACCTAATTCTTCTATTTTTGTTTGTGTAAAAGCAAGAACAATAGCAGAAACAATTGTAAAATAACATTTAAAGTGCAAATCTAAACAATGAAAAGACAGGTAATACAAAATTGAGGTTATAATATTTAATTCATTGTATTGTCCTACATAACTTTAATTAGTTTGTAACATAACAGGATTCAATGTTTCTGTAACGATCTTAGTTAATGATCTTAGCATTTTTTCTTTATTTTTGTTTATCTTTCAGTTCTTAGCACTCTTTGTGAATAATAATAATGAGATGCTCTACCTATGTAAACGTATCATCCCAAGTTTTCAATAGCAACAAGAACTAATTGTAGGAGTGTAACGTTTTCAGTAAAACAGTACTGGATTATATTAAGCATTGCAGCTCAGGTCCATTCCATATCACAGTCTTACTGCAGTATGGTAAGATACAGCTCAATAGTACAGCATTGATTTTGTATGTTTTCTTAATGAAAGGCATAGAATCTGTAAGTAGTGGAGAATTTTTTTATGCATTACTGCTGAGTTTTCAGGTCAAAGCTTACACTGAAACATAATTTCCTAAGTTGTTTGCACCCTACTGTTGCTTGCAATTGAGTAGAAGGCATTTGAAACTTCCTGTGATTTCATAGAAGGCAGGAGGCAGTTTTGATGTTTCGGCATTTAAGGACATCTGAAGGCAGGTTAAGGCCATGTTTTGGCAGCAGAGAAGCTTTTCTTCTTCTTGTGAAATCAACTACAAGTTAGTTTACACTTCTGACAAAAAAGTCACATTGAACTACCAAGCTTTGATAGAAACAGCTGTCACATTGCAGTAGCTTATGTTGCATTCTTTATTTGGTGCAATAATATTAGTTAAGTACTAGATATTATATGTCTCTACGTGAGAGTGATTGGCTGTCCAACAGTGTTGGCATTTAATTAATGAAAAATTAGCCAACATTCACGTGAATAGGCATCCTGTTTCTTTAAAGAGAAGTATTTTAAACTATTCATAGTCATGAAAACAGAACTGCTTCCAGGAGCTTCCCTTGCAGTCAGATGTCTGCTAACTGCAACTACAGTAGTAAAAATAGTGGAGTCACTACTGTCAGTTTGTAGAGTGTTTTTGTTTGTTTTATTTCCAAAAGAAGGAAAGAAATGATATATTTTCAGAAATAGGATGATGTAGAACAACTTGAGCAGAGAGAAGTGTGATTGAGAGTTGAACAGTTGTAATGATTAGGGGATAAAGCATCTGACAGCTTCTGGTAAGCAGAGGTCATGGTATTTGTCTTAGATAGGTGATATGTTAAGGATGGTGTAAATTGCTTTTTCTTCGGCTGATTCAATAGTTTTCAAATGCAAATTTTTGATTGTCTAGTATTTGTATTTCTAGTCTATAAATAATACTACTTTACAGTATCTACAGAATACTCTGTAAGGTGTTCAAAATAATACAGCTGAACGTGCACATAAATTCTTAAGAAACCACATTTAATATCTTTCTGGTTTATATATGAACCTATTTAGGTCTCTTTCTCATGTATTTGAGCACAAAAATTCAACAAATCACATTCTTCCTTCCAGAATGTTTACCTGTAAAGTCATCTGTATTTTTTTTTCTTTTTCACTTTTTACCTACTTCCACAGTAGCAAGTTAATGTCTGTAGTTGAGCTAACCCCCCCGCCCCAAGTCATAGTATGTCTGATATATAGAATTCAGCAGTCCTTCACACCCGAGAAAACACATTATTTGTTACTCCGTCTGTTTGCACATATGCTCACAATCTTCTTTCAGAGGAAAGAAAATTTGCAGTGCCTTTTCTAGACGCTTACTCAGGCCTGGCAAACTGAGAACAGGAGCCTGGGATGTGCCTTGGTTTGCATCGGCAGTGATAAGCTGAAGTTACACAACTAGTTGATCAGCTTCTCAAACCATTCGAAACTTAAAATAGTCCCATAGGGCTTGATTTGTATCCTTATCTGAGGCTGGTAGGTGCAGGAAGAAAAGGTTTTCTTCCCCACCTTCTTCTGATTTTGTGTTTTCCCCTTCTCCTAGGAGAAAAAAACCCAAACACCTTCCTGACCTGTGCATAAGTTTCAAGAATCTGTTAGATAGCTTTTGAAGAATTGGGTATTATTTTTAGACACCTGGAGGAGATATACTACATATATGTACTCCGATACAAAGAAAACAGTTACGCCAGTTTCCACTCTTTGGATTTATCTTGGAACAGGTTGCCCAAGGAAGCGGAATACCTCTGTCCCTCATTTACTGGAGGACTTGGCAATGCTGGGTTTATGGTTGTACTCAATGATCTTAAAGGTGTTTTCCAATTTAAATGTTTGTATGATTTACAGTCTGGTCCTTTCCTGTTTTAGAGAAGAGAATGTGTTAGTAAAGCTGGAAGACATCCTACCAAATGTTGTGTTTAGGTGATTCTGTCAGTAAGAATATGACAAATTATTAATTATTCATTTACCACACATTCAGTTATCCTAGTAATCGTATTGTGCCTAAGTTCTACTTCAATAGAAAAAACATTTCCCAAAAGCTTACACTGTATTACATTCGTTATAATATAAATACAGATGGAAAAGGGAATGGAAGGAAGCAGGAGCTAACTATAGAACTTCAGAAGTTTCATTTTCTTTGCAGCCATTGTGGCAGGAATCGGATCTAAATAGAATCTGAAGCACTATAGTGAATGGGAAGGAGAATGAAACCTCACTTGATGCAGGAAGTCAGTGGGCCACGTACGGCTTGAGAGGAGTATACGCTTGGCCTTTTTTGGTATTTTTCTTTATGTTCTGCTTTCGGCCTGTGTTGGAGACAGGATAGTGGATCAGAAGATTCTTTGGTCACAATGAATATGGCTGCTGTTTTACTCATGTTTTAAAAGAAACCTCTCTTTCCAAGCATGAACACTGTGTGTGTGGGAAAACATAGAAGTGCTTGTTTGAAAACTTGAATGTGTGAGTGAACTAAGTTTTGATCACTGGTTTGAAGGAATGGACTCTGAAACTGTCGGTTAGATGAATTTGGATCAACTTTACAAACTGGATTGAAGACTAGATTTAAAAGCATCTCAAAGACTGTTTCCAGAATAAAGGAAAGAAGCAGAAAATTTTAAATTTATACATAAAAAGATGTGTACATAATTCTAACTTTTTTTTAAAATCAGATCCAATATGACACTTTTTTTTTTCTTTTGCTTCATTCCTTAAAGTTGACTGATCTTTTGCTAGTAAGAAATCAGATTCTTCAAGAAAAGATCTTTTGTCTCTACTCAGCATGTGGATTCTGATTTTTTGAAGTCTGAAGGGAGTGATTAATTTTAGTGGTATTCCTGATGCCAAGAAGTTGCAAAGAGTTGTGCAAATATCTTTACCATGTTCACTGTACCTAGGAATGCCACCTTCTGTTAAATGTTCTTCATTTGGCTCTGTTCAGAGTTCTTTCACTGAAATAAGATTGATGCTTATCACTGTTTCTCAGGTAGTTTTCGTAGTAGAGTATGACCTATTTCCATTTGGTCTGTCCTTTTTTCTTTTTAAAAAAATGTGAGTATTATTAACACAATGCAAACTGGAATAGAACGTATTGCAAATATTATGGTGTCATGTATTGTATTTTGAGAGGTGGTTAAATATTAACACAAATATGTTAGACATGAAAGAAAGAGAAGGAAAATTAAAAATTGTGGAGGAGTTCTTATTGAAAAAACTATTGTTTCATATGCTCTTGTGATTTCTCAAAAGAAATTTTATTAGTTCTTCTAAATGAATACAATTTCCACCTTTTTTTTTTTTTGATTTGTCTTGTTTTTAATGTGATAGAAACTTACCCTGGCATACATGATTAGATACAGCCTTTAAAGTTGTCCTGCTATTAATGTGAAATTTACCATACATTCCACATCAAATGTGGGAGATTTGCATACAGTTGTTTATTTGCTCTTGAGCACTTTTTGTAGTCACAAAAACCAGCCTCTGCTTGTCCACTTCACTTCTGATAACAGTTTGTCCATATTTTTAACATTAAAATGGAATAAATTTGGCATATTCTAACAAGAGATTGTCATAATCATGTCCGATATTTGTCCAGAGTATATGTACATGCTGCATTGTTGTATACAAGTACATGTTAACTTCATTAACTTTACGAGACTTTAGGAGTTTAAACCTTGTTTTGAGCAATGTTTATCACAGAGCTGTCAAACTTTGAAACATCTAGTTATGGGTTTAATTTATTGTTGCTCCAGCATTACAGGCAGCTCTATATTTTTATTTTTCTTTATTAAACAGTATTGGAATGATTAATTCTTACAAATGTAATATTAGCTGCCTTACTCTCTTACGTAATGTATTGATTTATATTTGCTATGAAGTTGTAAATTTGAAAAAATAGTTGTTATATATATAATTATATATATATATGTATGTATTTGTTTTATAATTAGCCCTGCAGTGAAATTTTGTAGGTGGCTGGTTAGTCGTTTGAGTTGCACTTAATGATTTAAATATAATTAATGTGTAACATCAATGTAATTACCACTTTTGTTATGTGTCTAAAAATGTGATAGGGGGCTGATTGAAAATTTAATTAATTGATTCTCCTTTTCACAGTTTCTTTCAGATTCAGTTCCCCAGTACAGGAGCATAAATATTTTGAGAAAGACTATTACTTTTTAATATCTTTAAATAGTTCTTGTTGCATGATAAAATCTTTTATTTTTAAAATAATATAAAACAAGGTTTTATATTTCAAATAAAATATTTTGACTTAAAGTAGTACTACTTTTGTTTATAATAAGAAAAGTGCATTGGCATGAAATTTTACATTTATTTCCTTTTGACCAGTAAATTGCAAAATTTATTCTCCATGTGGCTTTAAGAACTACGAAAGACTTTTTATTATTTTGGTTAATTTAGATGAAATATGTCCCTTTTACAGGTGATTGAGTACTGATTGGGCACAGTGTAATCAGTATCTAACAGACAGTGTGGTAGTAAATGTAGTCTAGTAAAGTCAGAATCCCATGTCCTATTTAGCAGTAGAGAAAACTAAGTGATCTGAGTATATTTCATCTAAAATCAGCATATCAGCATCATTAGCAGAATGTGGCATATACTTCCTGATACTTTTTTTGCTTCCTCTACAGTGTTATATATCAAACAGACTTACAGCATCTTTTTATTTATTTTCTTTTCTAGATAGAGGGCATGATTGGAGGCAGCGGTAACATTCTGCAGGGTTCAGCAAAATTGTAATTCACTTCCTGTAAAGCAGAGACTCACTTAATACAAGTTATCAACCTTAACTTGCAGCAGAAATAACGCTTTTAAAAAAAATTTAAAATAAATAGAACAAGACTTTGCTGTTAACAGTGTGTTGTATTTTCACAGGTATCCAAATTATGAATTTATCAGTGATAACTCCATATCCTGGTCAGCAGGACTTCATAACCGATACACTGAAAACTCCCTAAGAGGTGTTATTCTGGATATTCACTTTTTGTCTCAGGCAGACTTCCTGGTCTGTACATTTTCGTCCCAGGTAAACTGCAATGCAAATACAATGTAGATTCTATGTACCAGTTCTAAATCTTAGTTTTCTTCGTGCTCCTGTTATCTTGTTCTCAGTCATCTCTCATGAAAATTTCAGGGAAGAATCAAAGGCTTGGTATTCTATGTGAACATTTAGAGGACTGTAAGCATTGGTTACTTCTCTTTAATTGAAGTTACTGCCTTAATTAAGACATTCGAAATAAGCAAGAAAAAGTATTAAACAAGTTTGAGTTTCTTGTTTTGCATAAAGTTAATGTATAACTTGTATCCATCCGTTTCTATGCAGCTTGGTAAGGCATTTGAAATAGATAAAAATAATTGTAAACATGTTTAACACCTTAATTTTGCAAGAAGGAAATATACAGCTCATTTCCATCCATTTCTACACATCCTTGCGTTCTACTACAGTTCAAACATATCTGCTGTTGCCTTAGTTGATGGTGGGAATGAAAAAGAATGAAAAACACTGACATTTAGTTTCTCTTTAGTCTACTCCATTTCTAGCAATCCAGTGGCAGCATAATAAGTGTGAATTCTGACCCCTGTAATCTGTAGAGACTTCTTTTGCACATAATTATATGCTACAAGCTTCCTTTGTTGAGTGATGTGATGAGGGAAGTTGGAGTAGGAAGTAGATGAAGTTCAGTAGGAAACTGAATCGTAATTGTCATTGTTAGTATCTGGTTCTTTATTGCATTATGTTGTATGTTAATTTCATATATCGTGAAAAGCTTTTATAAAAAGCTGTTTTAAGATTAAAAGCACAGCAAAAATTAACCAAGCGGTATTTTGTGGCTGATATGCTGATCCACCTGATTCAAATATGTCAAGATATGACTGAAATCAGATAGAATGTTTTTGACACGCTGTTGTTATATATTCTCTTAGGTGACACAATCACACGTGATTGTACTGTCAGATGGAAGTGAACACAAAGCTCATAAGTTAAAATTCACTTAAAAAAATTTTTTTTCAACAGCCTCAAATGTAAATTGACTGCTGCACTGTAATTACAAATAAGTAACAAGCATAATATTACTACCAGTTTGTGGTCAATACAGTGATATGTCAACCTTGACAGGCAGAATTCTTAATAACACTTTCATAGCAAGAAGACAGCAAAACCACAAAAAGTACAGAAAAACCTCTTATCCTTCAGTCATCCTTGTAGATACACTTTATTTACTGTTCACCACACCCTGTAAAGAGACCTTTTATAGCATATTTAGAAGGTTATTAAATATAGACTATTTCAGACCAAGACAAAAGTAAACTCCAAAGTAAAAATCCTCACTGAGAAAAGCTAGTGAGGAGTCATCCACTTTAATAATAATGTTTGATTTAGCTGAAGTATATCCATTGAATACATATCTCAGTAAAAGAGCTAAGAACTAGGGCTGTATGTCTTAAATGCCACATGTGCATTGGTGTAGAGACAGTTTGTATGCTGAAGGAAGAATCATATGGTCTTGGATAAAAACTTAATGAAAAATCTAAAACATTTTCTGCTATTATTATATTTAGATAGCTGTGTTAAAAGTGATAAATGTTTGCTTTAAATAAATTACTAGGAATAAACATAGTTTAAATATAGGTGCAAATGGCTTGGACAGAAGATACTGTAATTTAATTAGGAGTAATTTTGAAAGAAGAATATATGTTAAAATATATCAACACATATGAAGCAGTGAGGTGAAGCAGCTCGATCAGAACCTCTGTAGATCATCTGGTACAACCCGCTTTGAGGGTACCTTTGTGGTACATGATATCTTTGAGCTTAAGTCTCATTCTGCATCACCATGCATTTGACAATCGACATGTTTATTGGATAACATATTTGGTTTTCCAGAGTTGCAGAAAATTCTACTAAAGTACAGGAAATCCCATATTGGACTGTTACTCTCAGCAGGTGCACTATGAATTTGGTCCAACAATTTACTTAATTTATTCTGGGCAATTTGTTGTGCTTTAATAATTCAAACTCCTCAAAAAAAAATTTAACACCAGTTTTTCTGGTCATGCAACAATGTGGTTCTCTACAGAATCTTCATACATTGGGCTTTTTTAAGGTCTGTTGCAAGTTTTCCTACTGTTCATAAAATGTTCTCTTTTATGGGTTTAAAATTTGATTCACTGATTTCTAACATTTGAATTGCTGTCTCTGTCTTTTCATCAATGAAAGAAACCATTTGATAATTATTTTGGTGTTAAAGGTAAGCAAAATCAGGCTGTTAATGACCACCTTTTGTCCAATATCTATGATGAGAAAGTAAGGTTGAGAGTGTTTTCTAATTTGTTTCCAGTGAGATTTTGGACTCTCTCATTAATCAATTGCATGCTGACTTTTTTTTCCGTTTTCCTTTCCTTGCCAGAAAGAGCCAAAACTTCATTACAAAGGTATTAAGAGAAAATGACACTATATGTGAATAGAATCAGGAATTCCCCTGTATTCATTTTAAATGAATACTGATATAAGCTGAAGAATAGATATTTCCTTAAAATACTGTGTTTAAGAAATGAATCCCATCAAATGACGGGGTGTCAAGGGAAGTAACCTGTCTTGGCACTGTATTTCAGCAACATTGCATTAATTGAGAAGTATAGAAAGGTCACATATTAGTTACACAAATCATAACACAATAGCAAAATCAGGATTACACATTAAAACAATTTTTTTTCCCTTCAGTCTTCATTTAGATGAATTCATAGCTCCCATTGACTGACATATTTTTGTTCGTAATCTCATTTCCTTCCAGAATTTATTAGTATTTGTATTTTGCATTGTACATGTAAGTATACAGGCTGCAAAACAAGTGCATCTATGAGTAAAAAATGGGAGGCTGGCTTCAGCTGTATTTCTGCATGTGGACGTTTTGCCTGCTGTCCTCAACAGCTTACAGTTTTTGTTGTCCAGATTTGGTGCTACAAAGGAAACAATTGCTGAGAGCAGATGTTGAATGTTTTTTGTCAGATATGCAGGATGCACTTGCTAAAAAGCATTTCTACTGAAAAGATGTAAAATCTTTAGTAGTGTGTGTGTGTATCCTCTTCCTGGGGTACACACACATGCAGAGAACAAAACATCAAAAGCAGTCACAGAAGCTATAAAATAAATAAGCTTTATAAATGTATGGGTAATCAAACTGGTTTCTACATTGTGTGTTACAGGTACTTCAAATAATTAACTTCAGCCTGATCTTCTGAAAGCTACTTTTCAAAAGTTAGTTTAAAGTTCAGATAGAGAAGGATAAAAGGAAATCTATTACATTTTTAAAGCAAATGCCTCTCTCAAAGAAGCTAGGAATGTACCAATATGTCTGGTTTGACTGATCAAAGTTCTATTCACTGTATCTTCAAAGCGAGAAAAGTAAAATCAAACTTTACTATATTAACATAGACTACAAATTATGAAAAAGCTCAAATATTTCTTCATATTGAAGAAATTCACTGTACTGTTAGTTTATCAACCTTTATCAAACTTATGCAGAATCAGGGAAAGTTACGGTAATGAAGATCAGAAATCAGAAAGCTTGCAGTGGCCAAGTCAGACACCTGGCAGAGAAGAGCTTTATAGCCAATTGTTGAAAAGAGCTTTGTTTAATATAGCAGCCTTTTGTGTTTCTGGCAACTCTGAGAAATACAACACAATTCTGATGTGGGAACCTGTGTTCAGTCTGAAGAAAACTCCCTTCATAAAATGGGATACAATGACAAGTAAAACACATCTTTCTTCTCACCAACATCATTGTCTTGCTGGAATTCAGTTTCGTTTACTTGTCTTCTAAGTTGCCAACAGTCATATTTCTATCACTGTTCTAATATTATAACAGCATTTTAAAGCCTTGGACTTCTGGAATTGCTTGGTTGTGAAAATTGGAACTTTCTTTAGAAAAGTAAATATAAAACCTCATTATTGTAGGATAAATTTAGAAAATGTAAGTTCTTAAGGTTCAAGGGGAAGTAAATACAGTTTTTAGTAGTAGTAGAAAAAAAAGCAATTTGCTTTCACATTTGATTGGCTAGAGATCATTCATTTTAAAGAGCAGGATTGTTAGTGTTCATATAGATGGTTTCAATTTTTACTGAAGAGTTGACTGTTTGAATTATTTATCAATTTGTTTATTTGTTTACCAAATCTGATCACCAGAGGATTAATTAAAAAGCAAAATTTCATGCATCTTGTTAGTGAATATCCAGTTTTGGGGGGGGATTGGTTTGGAGTTCGTTTGTTTGTTTGTGGCGTTTTTTTTGGTTGGTTGATTAGGGTGTTTTTTTTTAACTTGGGCATTCCAAAACTTGATCCTTCTGGGAAACTTACTGTACATTGGTTGCTGACTTCTGTGGTATATTGCAGGCACACACAATGTTAATGACTTCTCTTCTGTTTTTATTTCTAAGGTTTGTCGAGTTGCCTATGAAATTATGCAGACATTGCATCCAGATGCTTCAGCATATTTCCATTCTTTGGATGATATCTACTACTTTGGGGGACAGAATGCTCACAACCAGATTGCTATTTATGCTCATCATCCACGAACTGCTGATGAAATTCCCATGGAACCTGGAGATATAATTGGAGTAGCTGGAAATCATTGGGATGGTTATTCAAAAGGCATCAATAGGAAATTAGGAAGAACAGGCCTGTACCCATCCTATAAAGTTAAGGAGAAAATTGAGACAGTCAAGTATCCTACATATCCAGAGGCTGACAAGTAGATTAAACTGAAGACATTCAGCAGTAATTCTCAGTTTTGATCGGTTCGAACCAGTCAACAACATGCTAACTAATGGTTTATATGGGATTTGAATTTGCATTTTAACATGGACTTAAAATCAAAGCCTTTGCAATGAAACTGGATAAGCAGCTGGGAACAAATGGATGGGCTATTATCTGAACTTACTCTTAAACATTTTTGTTATATGCACTCTCACACATGCACACACAAACCCACATATAACAGGAAAACTGTTGTTTTATACTTTTTGTCTCTTTTCAGGATTTATCCCAGTCATTAGTCTTATGTGAGCTTTGGGCTCTTCTCTCTGCCATTAATTGACAATAATGTTCAGACTTAAAACACTGCCACATTGTGTAATATGAGTGACATGAACATATTTTGTATGTGCAAAATTTAAAACATGGTGCCTATATTTGAAAAGTTTGTGACCTTTTTAGAAGAGCCATGCCTATTTCACAATGGGCAAGAGTCAACTTTCATCTGGTGTTACCGTGACCACTGAACTTGCTTCAAACAAGATTCAGATTTCAGACTAGATTTCTTTACAAGGTTGGGTTTTGGTTGTTTTTTTTTTTAGCATCCCATTGATTACTTCTCATCATTAATAAAATAAAGGATAAATTCAACAATAAAATAGTCACTGTCTGTTAGGAACTTTTGTAAACAATGCCATGAACAGATTCTTTAATAGTGATAATGTTTCTGAACATTGCTTTTGATTGAAAAAAAAAAAAAAAAACAAAAGAACCAACAACCCACAAAAAAGGGAAAAAGTAGCCGGAGTTTCATTGAATTTTAAAACACTTGTGTAGTAAAACAGTTGTGTAGTGACACAGTGATGCTCAGTTTTGTGGACAGTAGGTTACAGCAGGATGACTTCAGTGACTAAATTTCTTACATTTACTCTCTGGCACTATTTTTTTACTTTCTGTGTTTCTCTTCTGAATTTAATTCAGGTTTTAGGGTATTATAGGTGGCCACTTATCTTTTTGGCATTGAATGTAGTTACTTTGAAGTAAAATACTTCAGGTTATCCCATTTATAGAACATGTCAATCCGGACTATTTTAAAAAAATCTAATAGTTTACCCCCAAAATAGTAGGTTTGAGGAAAATATACACAAGAATGAATTTTTATGCATGTCATGAAGTTGTTAGTAATTTTTAGTGTTTTGAAATCTTTTGCTAGTCAGCTCTCTATTAAGAAAAGAGAATTCACAAAACAATTTTACAAACAAGTTCATAGATTTGGGAGTTGTGTGTATATATATATATTATATATATATATAAAATATGCAAGATAACAGGAGATTGTTTCCAAATAAGAAGAATATTAATAGCATTTTATAGGCTCTAGTGCAATCCAGTCTGGAGTACTGGAAGTGCAGAAAATGTTTACTGTTCAGGGACTGAGAAAATGCCACGTGAGTAAAGATTAAAAGGGCATAGCTGGTTGACCTTAACAAAGCAAAAGTGTATTTAATTATATTTATGAATAGACAAAGGATAGTGTTAACATAACGAATGGAAGCACTTGACCATGAATAAATGTTAGGCTGAAAAATAAAAGGAAATCTCTGGCAGTGTGAAGTTCAGCAGCAGGCTTCCAATTGAAATAGTGGTGAAATGGAACTGGATTGGTATGTGAAGGAATTACAAAGTGGTACTCTGACATTACTTGCAGAACTGATCCTGTAGATCCGTTCCAGTAATGTGTTCCTTAACTGAAAAACTGTTTTGTGTCTTGAAAAAGAATAACAAAATCTAAGTTGAATGCTTCTGTGGGAAAAAAGATACATTGATCGTAGTATTAAATAGACATATCAGTAAAAATGAGCATAGATACCAAATGAGATTTAAAGACTGATTGAAGGATAATGGCAAATGAGTAAGAGTGACCAAGAAACGCTAAAGATGATGAATTTTTGTGATGAAAGATGCCTAGGCTTAACTGGTGTTTCTATATGTTGGAACTAGAAATGGCTTGATGTTAAGTTTCCTGTCTGAGTGATTCTGATAAATTTTCCACTAACTTAGCCAAACATGGTACAAAGGTAGGCTAAATTATATTTTTTTTTAATTTTATTTTGAATTGTACAGAAAAAGCTATTTCTACTTTCTTTTTTGATTTGAAAAAAAATAATCTAAACTCATGCACATTTCTTCCTCAACAATTAAATCAATTAATTTTATCTTTGGGAAAACTAATTTGTTTCTCCGCAAATACTACGTTATCTGTTTGATATTTATAGATTTTGAAAATGTTTTATTTTTTAAGCTCTTTACTTATGACTTCAGAGCTCATAATTTGTTGCTCATTTCTTAGAGCGTGATTCACAAATAGTGTTCATAAATAAATGAACATACGAAAATTCCTCCATAGTCAGGTAACTCAATTGAAAATACCACTAAAGAAGATAAATAACAGAACATCTAAGATGAGCCCAAAGGCAAGAGCAGATCTTCTGATATGGCAATGAGAGAACTGAAAACACTGATGTTATAGAACATGTACCTGTACAATGTGGCAATTCCTCAGCAGACTGTATCTCACAAAGTAGTGGCAAGGTACACGTGCCACCTTACATATTCTGAGCACCTAATGAATAATTAGGTCATCATCTTTGAGAAAATGATCATGAAATGATACAAAATTAGAGAATTACCTTTAGTAATTCAGAAATGTACTAATGTAGATGCTATGATCTTATTCCCCTGGGTCGTATGATCCTCTAGTGCTTATAATTCAGTACTTCTCAGAGGAAGAAATCTAGCAATGCACTGCTTGCTAGATACATCTGTTTCTAGAGATTTCTTTCAGTTAAGACTACCAGTTAATTATGTCTTGGAATCCTGGGACATTGGTACACGAAAACTGAATTTGTTTTATGTTAAACAAGATGAATATTTGAGACTTTTTCTCGGTTACGGTGGAGTCCAGGGAACATGTAACATCCATGGGTAAGTGGAAGAGAGAACCCCAGCTTTTTATTGTAGCTCACAGAAAAGTGAAATAACAGGAAATAAAAATTTTGTCTTTAATACCTGAAAGAAAGCTGAATCTTTTGAAGGTTGTGAACTCATTAAGATACTAGCCAGAATGCTTGCAAGGAAGCAAGTGTACATCATGTTTCTTCTCTTCGCCTTGTAGCTGTACAGCAGTCCAGTCATGTAATTTTTGCCTCATACCAAGCCACCTTCTCAGACATCCATAAAACAAAGAGCTTTCATACTCTCTTAACTACTGTTTAATTAAACTTTCCTCTTTAAGAAACATTTGTATGTGTGTGCGTGCATGTTGTGTACATAAAAACGATATGAACTGCACTCTTTTGTTCTTTGCTATTTTACATTATCACTGTCACATTCTATGTAAAAACTTACTTACCAGGTAAATGTAGTCTCTCAAGCTGAATATTCTACATGCTGCTTACCAGTCAAGAAATTTATTCTGAGTAGTTCAGTTAACTAGTCTTCTGTGGCGGGTGCACCTGGGGTTGTCATCTGTGGTTTGCTGCTACCACCAACCTGAGTTCTGTCCTTGATTTGGCCTGTGGTCAAATGCATGAGATTTGCAAGCCTTCTCTACCAACATCCTGCCCATGTGAACTGTTGAGTGTTAATGGATTTGTTTATGAAGGATTGTGTTTTGTATCAAAATTTTAAAATATTTTTAAAAGTTTATCTTCAGATAAGTCTTTTGTTTATCCCTTCTATCACTGAATTTTAAGGAAACTTTAAGGAAACAATTGAATTTTAAGGAAACCAGAAAGATTTCTCTCCTAATCCAATTTCTCAGAAAGGAGAACTAGTGATACGTTTCTTACAGAGAGATATTCACAATGTAAAAGTTTCGTCCATAATGAGGTTAATGTTTCTTTGGTATGCAATTATAAAATAAGGATCTTGTCTTCTGAGCTAGGAACATAATAGAAAATAAGTAGAATGTTTTCGTGAAAAATTCTTGATAAGGGGAGGTTTTCTTTCATGCAAATGGAGTAGCACTTACCATTTGGAACCTTTTCCAAACAGTGAATTGAGCTTGGTTTTTGCTGGTCATTAGTTTCTTTACAATGTAATCTCTAATGTGTCTGAGGAATGCAGGTAAAAATAATTTGCTTAGTCTGGGAGATGGGAAGGAGAGAATCTAATAAGAAGACACAAATAAACATTTCAGTGCTGGGTTTAAGGACCTCTGCCAGCGAAATTATTCTCCTCTTTGCCAGAAATACTTATAATTTGCTACCTTTCTTTTGATTTTGCCTAATACCAGTCCCAGTCACATATATAAATGTCATGCTGGTCATATTCTGATCGTTGGTTGTTACTATGTATATTACAGTTTTATTCCTATTTTGGTGGCTTGCGAACAGGTTGTCAAAGGGCGCAAAAGGCTGTTTGGCTTTCTTATTGTATTGAACTAAAACTGCATTTTAAACTCACAAAAATTCCATTTCCCTAAGGTGCCACTAGAATTGTTATTGTAGTCTACAGACTTTTGTCAAGGTCCTCTATATGTACCTGGAAGCATATCTGGAGCAGGACTGAAGCAAAGAAAGTTATGGATGAATATAAACTGTGTACAGGTTGTGTTAGACTTCACAGTATGCTGTTTATTTCTAACAAGCATGAAATGTGGCACTGCACAATACAAATAAGAGGATAGTATAAAATTCCCAGATCTGCAAAAAAGAAGTTGCTAGTCTGTTTGAATGCATCACTGGTTGCATTCACTTAGTACAAGCTTATTCCAGAATCTAAATATGTAAGACAGAAATCTTTCAGCATTACTAAAGAATCCCATCCACTGATGTGTTCACCCCTTTTGGTACCATGTTTGCTGTTCAGTGGAATTCCTCTATTTTGTGTGCTTGTTTCCTTTGACTTATCTTGTCAGCAGAATCCTATTGCCACTGCAAATCAAGCAAGTTTGGAATAACGCAAAGTCATGACAACTTTTGCACAAAAATGTCTTTACCATTGCTCAAAATTAACTTCACACTCTTAGGCTGACTCCTTAAGAGATGCTGTTGAGGGAAGGAGCTATCTCCACTGGACTATACATGTTTTATAACTGCTGGCACACACGTGTACTGGTTTTACTTTCAGTTTTACATTATTTTTCACTTCATACAGACTTGAGATTTTGCTTTCATTTTGGTATATTTATGAAGGGTTTTCTGAAACATGGTGAGATATCAAGTCCCAACTATCCTGCATTTTCTTCAAGAAGTATAACAGACCTTACCCTGCTTCCTCTAACTGCCTTAAAAACATCCTTCAGTTGCACCATTTCAATAGAATCAGCTAGATCTATGTTTCCTGAAGACTATGGAATTTTTTTGTTCTTCCAATAGCCCTTTACTGCCTACTTGCATCTGATCCTAACCTGCCATGGTTGTAGGAATCTTTGGCAAACCTTTCTGCTTCGCATATTTTGATTTCCTTACCTAGTGGTCATTACTTGACTGAGAGTCCAAGGGACAACAAGTGTCTGTATTTGTTTTTTCATAATAACATTGGAAATTGTATTACTGGCAGATTATTTTCCTTTATGAATTGCATTTTTTTGTTTTGTCTCTAATTGGTATAGTCAAGGATTCAAAGAGTAAACACTGTAATGTGATGTGCCTGAGAAGTGTTTAGGGGTCTTGCAAGGCATAGAAATTCCTTATGTATTCAAGTTTACAGCTCATAACATGACAAGTATCTTGACTAGGTGAAAGATGTATTCTTATAGCATTCCCTGTTCATTTTTGCCTAGTGCTTATTATACAGTTATGCCTGCAGCTTAGTTTGCAAGAAACGCAATCTGAATGCAGCCTTTTTACAGGACCATACAGATAATTTTCTTCTCTTCAACCTTAGAATCCTTTATTTTAGCTTTAGTGTTCCTGCTCTCTGGCAAATTTTTTGTTTGTTTGTTTTGTGGGTTTGTTGTTGTTGTGTTTGTTTCTTGTTGTTGGTTTTGTTTGTTTTGGTTTTTTGTGTGGGTTTTTTTGCTTTGTTTCATTTTTTGTTTTTGTTTGGGTGGAGGTTTGGGGTTGCTTTTTTTTTATAATGCAGCTGCACTATTTGCAATTACTGCACTACAGAGCCACAAGGATATTACAGCTCAGCTGCGAGAAGCCACTGAATGAAAGATTCCTGTCCAATTTGGCTGTCTACAAAAGATCCATCTGTTAAAGAAGCCCAAGTATGTTTGTTGGTACCTTTCCAAACAGTAGCAACCTGGAAGAATGGAAGGAGATCAAAAACCAGGACATCCTACTTTGTTCTTTGTGACTGGGAAGGAATTGGACCTGTGTTTTGTCTAACCAAGATGCTGGAAAGCAATTAACTAGTTGGTGGGAGTAGTTTGCTTCACTGCTTCAGCTTATTGCTGGAAAATAAACTGTGACAAGTTTATAATTCTAAATCTGTGGTCAGTTTGTAACATCTATAAAATTTTGTTTTCACTTGAAAATAGAATTGTTATACACAATAAGTTCAGACTTGTAGGATGGAGTTCGTTGTGCATGAGCATTTCTTGAAATGATTGCTGCTTATGACTAATATTCAATTATTCAGCAAAGATAGAAAAATCTTGTTGGACTGGCTTGACCATTTTTTCAACCTCTACATTAGTAGAGATTACACAGAGGCTGGCGCTAATGAACCTTCACATAATAGATTTAGGATTGATGGATTTGTTTGCTTACTTGTTTCTTTTGTTTATATACAACAGAGAAAAAATGTTTTATTAACATTACAAAAGTATAGATACAATGCATCTACCTGCTCAAAATGTATTTCTTTAGGGCTGCTAATGTGTTATGAGCTACTCTTTATTACACTGATTCATATTAGCTGATGTTTGTATGTTTCTGAGTGTATTGCTCATTCCTTTTGTCCAGTAAGATTTATGATCCTCTAGTGCTTTTTTTGTGTTTCCAGCAGTCTTGCCCTAGTAGGATTCTTGTCATTCAAGAGGAGCCCTAGACAGTACAGTAATATGTATAATAATTGTAGTCATAAAATGCGTTACACATTTAATCTGTAATGTTAAATTCAATATGATTTTTTTGAGTTTGCTTTGATTTATTTTACATTTATATTTTGTTATATGTATTGCTTATTTGCCTTCATGTGTGTATGAAAAGAAATTCTTAAAAAAACCCCAGCAAATCTAAATATACAGGAATACAGATACAGGAAGTTATCTTAGTACCTTCCTACATGCTGGTGACCTTTGTCATTGATAGCATATTTATATGTTTGGTTCTGAAACAGCACAGTGATTTAAGAAATTATGGTGTGTACTTTTTTTGCTCTCATTCCTTCTCTTGGAAGTTAATAACTGACCATGTGTATGCTAAATCTATTCCATTGTGAATTGAAACAGGTTCATATCCATGCTGATTGGTTTTGTATATATCAGTCAATGAGAATTTTTGCAGTAAGCATGAATGTATATCCTTTATTTCTGTGCTTTAAAAATGGACTGTAGGAGAGTAAGTGTGAGGACCATTGGAATTTCTCACCTTTTGCTGAACTGTCTAGAGCTTACTCATGCCCATTTTCATTCTCAAGAAAACACATTGTAGGAATGTGCTCTCAAGATGCATACACCATAGTTATGTATCTAATATGAAGGAATAAAATCTGTAGAAGAGTCTGGAGAAACCTCCAGAAGATGAGGATGTGACCAAGGTAATGCTTGGCTTGATATGAAGGTGTTTATCTGCCGATGTGATTACTGGAGGTCTTGTTGTTCTCTTCTTGGGCTGCCCCTTCAGGATTCATTTAACAGACATCCCTTATTCTGTCGTGACTTCATGCTGGATGGACATTGGTTCCAGAACATTCTGTTCCTTTTTAATAACATGCATCATGTTAATACAGGTGCTCTGCTATACTGTCTCTGTAGTGTAACAGTTTCGATTTTCTCAGTGCAGTGCTGATGTTACTCCCTCTTCAAAGTTTTGCTTGGAAGGTTTCCTTTTGGTAAAGCCATACACAATGGTTGAAAAAAAAAAGGATATAATGCCATTCTTCACTGATTTGGGTCTGATATTTTATTTATTTCTAGGATACCTATAATTTGCTTTGCTGGCATACAAATCTACAAAGTAGATCTTAACTTCTCTTCTGTAGCAAGTAGCTTATTACTGTTGTCAGTAGACAACAATATGATGCTGAAAGTGAGCTTTAAGCCTCTGCAAATATTTGTCTCTCATTGCTGTCTTAGAAAGAATGGTCACACCTCCTGATAGTAGGCGTATGGAGTCCACAAGAACTAGGGAGGGCTAATTCCATGTGATACAATTTTTTTTCTACAAACATGGCCACTCTTTTGCCTAGGTCTCTTTTATTCAGCTTTGTTTTGTTTTAAAAATTATCTTGCAGTGCAGACATACCAGGCAATAGTTTTGGCTGATTGAAAAGGAGTTGTAAATGAGTTTTCTAAGCGTGCTTAGAAATGCACAACAATGTCCATTAATCTCGTCATTTATGCAATATCTTCTCCAGCAATTTCTCTACCACTGGTGCCAACTTCGTTTCTTATTTTCCAGCTGATTTCCTCCCTGTCTCTGCTTATGTACAGAGTGGTCTTATACTCTGTTCATGTAGATCTCAAAAAAACCCTGCATATGCACAAAAAATGAAAACAGGAAATGAAATGCGAAGAAGTTATCACATCTGATTTTTTCATCGACTTTTTTCTTCTGTATATCACATTTTTGAATTTTAAGTTCTCAGAAGCAAAAAAGAAATTTAATTTTTGTTCAGACTTCTTAGTCCTGAAACAATAGACGAAAAGGTTTCTAGGGGTAAACCTTTTCCAAAAACAGTAGATCATTTAGGCCTAACACAAACATGATAAAAAATACAGAGCTTATTAAGTTCCTAAAAGTCGAACCGCGTGGAAGATTACTCTGAACGCCAGAGTAGAAATACACAGGGTTATAATTCGTTTTTCCCCTGGTTTTCTCCTGTTGGTCTAACAGCTCATCTAAGTTGCTGCTTGTCTGTAACAAATTGGCATTAATTAGCATCTGTGGAACTGGACAGACTCTTCAATGTGCAGACTGCCTCTCAGAACAACTATATGAAAATTTATCTCGAGACATTTTTAATCTTAATACAAAATTACCTTGATTCTCTGTTATAGCATTTAGTGGTTTTGCATCTTGAGGTTTTCAGATAACCACTAGTGGGTGGTATATAACATGAATGATAGAACTTTAAGTATATCCATCTGGAAGGTGTAGGAACAGCTGTTCATGCATAAGGCAAGACGCTGATATGTCATATTAATTAATCATTTTGATGTCACAGGATGTACAAAGTGATCACTGTTTACTGCATAGCCGTATGGCTAGCAAATGATTTGTGAAATCATTGTCCTTTTTAACTGAGGTATTTTTATTAATGAACAGTAGCTATGACTAACAACATTTCCTTATTTTAGTTTGAAGTCTCTCACTTGTTTATTATGGCACACACTCAATGACTGAATAATAAAGTATGTGAACTACAGTTTACTACAGGAGACAGATTCGAAGGGTATTTGGGTCCCATCCAAATCACTTAAATTAAGAAAATAACATGTTATTGGACAAAAATCCTCATATTGAGTTCAGTGAAAAGTATCTGATATGGAGTCTTCAAATTTTGTCTGGGGAAGATTTAGTTTTCGAAGTAGTGTGCATCAGAACAGTGCCCATGTTTTCTCATTATTAGTATTTGTCTGAGGAATTTTATGTTGCTGATCTCAGAATTCCTGACATATGTCAAGTTTCTCTTTGTTTATGACAATATAACAACAGTATGCTTCATAAGCAGACAAGACTGTTCCAAATTACAAAATGCTTTTTCCTTCTGTGTAGATGTTAGTGCTTTGGAATGGGTGCATGCGTGCATCATCAGATTATCATGTCAATACTGAAGTTAAGTATCTCTAGCATGCTTGCAATTGCAGAAGATGTTTTTCCAGGACTCAAAAGAGGAAATTCCTTAGATGAGTGATCCTTATTTTCAGCAGTAGTATTGTTTAGCCACTTATCTGCAATGAAAGGAAACAAGCCTTTTTTTCAAAGATTGGAATCCAGTTTTGCCTGACGACGAAGTTAGGTAAAGCACTTTATACTGGCAATTTCTTCATAGATAAGACAAACTTAGTACACAGGGTAGTTCAAATTATCTGCCTGTTTTCTGGGAAAAAATGGTGATTTTTTGACTGATGACAAAGCATTAGTTTCACGCTGTAACCTTTTTCAACAGTATCTAGTTAGGTTGCTTTTGTATGCATTTCTGACCTATACAGGCTGTGTTCAAGAAAAGGTTAATTTGAACACCAGGAAAAAAATATATATTAAAAAAAAGGATATGAAAATAAAGGGGGGGGGGGGGTTTGTTGTTTGTTTAATTGCATCTTCTGATGCTGTAGTTTTCCTTGCAAGCTTTGGAGAACTCCCAGGATTTACTTCATGAAAGCAATTAGAGTCTGCTGTCCTTTAAAAAGCAGTATCTTTTGTCTTATACTCTAATAAAATTTCTAAAATTTTATTTTTGCAATATTCTTCATGCATGTGTTGTCTTTCTCCGTCTTTTTGTGATACGTATGTTTTTTAAGACTGCAGTAGCTAGAACAGACTTTTGGAAGTTTTGATATCAGAACCCCCGAGACACATAAGCATATATGTTGTGTTTCATCATTACAGAGTTTCAATCAAATCCTAACCAAAACTCCTAAAAATACTGATAAATATACAGTGCTCAGGTGTCATAATGGCTGTATCTTGACTTGGTTTTTAATCAAGTTGTTTAAATTTTGTCTCTTTTTAAGTGTCTGACAAGTCTTCTGGTTTGCACCAGAAAATTTCAAGCTAGATATGAGTAGAGTGCAGTGCTGTGAATGGTCAAAGACAGGAATGCTCAGTGTAATTCCAGTATGTCCAAAAATTGTCACCAGCTTTTCTCATTGGCAAGTACAAGAAAATAACATAGACTTCTCTGAAATCCTTATCTGAAGTATTTTGAACAAGCGTTGTTCTGGGTATGCTTTCGAGTTAGTCATTCCTTCCATCAGTTCTGAAAAAGGACTGATTTCTTACCTCATTCATTTATTGTTTGGGGTAAAATGACAATTGAATAAACAGGTCAAGAAAGAGAAAAGTTAATTGCCTCTATCTAACAAATTTACCTTTGTAACATGCTGTTCCCCGATGTATTCCATTTTTTTCCAGCTTTCCTCTTTGCTTCATATTTCTGTATACCTTACAAAGTCCATAATGAAAAAGAAATAGGAATAGTCTGTTTCCTTTACACAGTGCATAAATGGCTGAAGTGTACTTAGGAACTGAAGGGTCTCAATTTTCTGACTTTAGGTGCAGCAATGCATGCCCAGACCCAGTGGAATGCACATTACAGTAACACATCAGGAAAAAAAAATAAGATACTTTAGATGTATGTATTTTTTAATCATGGAGGGTTTAGTATTGAGAGAGTTGTGCATCTGCTCTTCTCTCTGTAGTTGTCCTTCTTATTTATGCTACTCATGTGCTGTCATGAGTTGTTTTAGTTATCAACCACTACACTCTAGGACTGTAATAGCTCTTTTTGAGGGTTTAAGGCAAGAAAACAGATTGCTCCTCTGTCAGTTCTTTCCCTCACAGTCATGTTTAAGAGATGGAATAACTAGCAATGCTTTTACCCAAACTCATAGTTCCTAAATTCATAGTGACATTTTTCGGTTTTAGCCATCACTGACTTAAGATTATTTATCCATGTTCTAGAATGGGTATGTATATCATTCTAACTATGTTATTTTTAGACTCTATTTTGAGAGAATGTTGTTGGAGCAGACTGAGTGCTTTTATGGGAGAACTTAAGTCACTCGATTTAGGATTTATTCCCTTATTACAGGTATTTACAAACAATGGTGACCACCCTGAACATGCAGACAGCAGTGTAAATCATGAATCTTTGCTACCATTTAGCCCCAATCCTTTTGGTTCCAAGATCACTATAGCTTTATATTTTGATCTTACCAGAACTGGAGCCTGCTCAATTATTTTCTTGAAAGCAATGTTAGTTTTCCTTCTTCATTACATTAAAAATAATGTTATCATGAGGTCCCAGGGAGACCTGAACTGCAGGTCTCACAATATTGAACTAGATACAAAGTTTATCTTGGAGTACTTGCAGTGATTCTAGCACGACTGCAAAATCTTGTGTCCATTAGTACCAGCTACACACTTGCTGTAGCTATTACTGCAATGTAGTCACGTCACTGAGAGAAGTTAAGAAGTCCTTCTCTGGCTCAGTAGAGTTAGACTATGCAAATTAGTGAAACTCAGTCATCTCTTTGAGAATTTAATTGCTTGAAGGTCAAAATTAATTTAATCTTTACCCAAGTTTAGGGAAGATGTACGAAATGCAACTCAGCTAGCAGTTTGCTTTGTTGTACAATAAAACTCCAGCACTGTTCCATATATCCTTGTGGTTAGAGAATAAATCCCAGAAATTTGTTTTCCATATGGTTATATCAATAGCTTGTGCATACATGATTCTAGAATTAAAGTCTCTTGATGGAGACTGCACTTTGAGAATATGGTATCTGAAATGGTAGTTGAAATCTAGCAGTATGTTTAATGAGAGCCTTGGATTTTTGCATGTATTTTTAAGATGTCTACAATAAAAATCTAATGTTAAGCTATCTCAGGTGAAGAAAGGGGATACAGGAATGAGAGGGAGACAGAGGCATCAATCCCTTAACCATACTTAGCTTTAAGCACAAAGTTCATAGCACTCTGGTAACTAAGAGTAATTATGGATGAAGAAAGCTGTTAATTTTAGAGAATAAAATGTCTAAAATAAATTGTGGTTTATGACATGAAGTATATATAAGCTCTGTGTATGCTGAACTGTCCCTGTAGGTATGGTTGTAACTATCTATTGCAGCTTGCTAATTTCTTCACTGGAGTTTTAACAGTCTGTCTCATGTTCAGATTGATTCACCATTTTTCCAGTATCCTTTATTCGACTCATTATCATTTATGCTTACTGTGGTTCTCTCTTTATTTCTTTATTTTATGTTGGTCTCTAGAGGTTGACTCTGATAAGGCTGTAATGGCTGGGAAATGTGCCTCATTTGAGCATATCTTCTGAACAACTCTAATTGTCCTAAGTGTTATGAATAAAACTGTCATCAGGTGGTGATCTCTGTTTGCAGTTGCCCTGACATCGTTTAGATTAGTTAGTGGCAGGACTAGCTCTTAGCTTCCAACCTGCCTTAAAATCAGTGAAACTTAAGAAACTTATGTTTGAGTTCATACTGTGTCATAGTTTATTGACTATGATAGTTTATTAAGTTTTTCAAGGTAGCAGTCATGTATTAGGAATGAGAATGGGAAATCCAGACTGAATTGCATGTGCCAGGTAAAAGCATGAAGCATTTAAACTACTGTTGCATGTTTGGATCCTGATTTTATAGAAATGAAACATGTCAAAGACAAAGAGGAGGAAGAATTCTGAATCCTGAAGATCAATGGTAGTGCACTCTCTTGCAGATAAAAAGTCCTTGTAATTGGTCTTGATCCTTATTTTTTAATGGCTTCAAATGGTTCAACTCATTTAGTTTGAAAGAGAACTGCTTTTTATGTTTCAGCTTCCAAGAGGTGTTAGCTGATTTTTGTATTATTACATATTTCCTTGTTAATTAAAGGCATAGATATGCATTTCCATTTCAGCACTTATTAAACCCCTGTTGGAGAATGATTCCCCACAGCATAACAGCTCAGAGAAGCAGGTGTTTGACTAATGTTTAGTGAGGATGAAAACATTTTGTGACAGATGCTCAAACCAAAAAAACCCCATAATCATTATGCTGGGTAATTATTAATTAATTCGGTTTGCTTTAATAGTGCTTTAATCCATAAGTGCTGGAGGATGGTAAAACTGTAGGAAAAGTCCTGATCATCATGTATGTCCATTTCTCAGTGGTTGACTGCCTGTACTCCAGTGGATTATTCAGTCAGACATACTTCAGACAGTTTTTGTACACCAGGTAGGGTAACAGCAGCAATTTAACCATAGTAAAGTGAAAGGTGCCATAGCCTGATTACACTTTCATTCAGTGCAACCCTACATTAAATGCACCTACACAACACTGAAGTCGTAATTGTAGATGCACTTGAAAAAAAATTACTGTTGACTGCATTTAAGAGCTTGCTAGTTGCTCTTTTGAGAATATGTCTTGAAGACAAAGATTAATGTAAGATATTTTTTCTTTTTATACTCTAATGGCTATCAAACCTAATAAAAGCTGTTTGGACCATTCAAATAAGGCTACCTAGTAGTGCTTAAATGCTAATTAAAGAAACTTATCATCTGGAGTGGGGAACTTTATTGAAGTCAGTTCACAATTTTAGCCTTTTGTGCTGACAAGCTATTATATTCTAGAAATGATAGGTTAATTAACATACCATAGGCATGGGGGAGGTACTGTTTGCTTTGTTTGTCCTTGAAAGAAAAACAGCATCTTGGCAGATAAACTTAACAATCTGTCCTGTGAAAAGATCCTAAGTTAATGTGCTCTTTGAAAAATGGAGTTTCTAAATTCTGTTTACTCGGGACAACTATCTCTATAAAAAATAAATTCTAATGGAGAACTTAAGGATATTTAATGAATGTTTTATTTTGAATTTAGTAGAATCTTTATACTTCATTCTTCCGTGACTCTTCCAAGGATAAGGTGTGATAGATAAAATGTTTTCCTTTTGTTTGCTACCTGTCATTTTTGACCTGTTATGCCTTGATGGTGGGTCCCTTGTAAGGTAAATCTTTTCAGCATGCTCCATTATCCCTGTTTCTAATTGTTTGGATGCTCACTATTTGAATAATGTTGAGATTATTCTGAGAATAATCAATTCTCAGAAAAACAATTTCTGCTGCTGAACAGAAAATCCTATAGAAGGGATATTTTTGTTTGGTCCCCCCCCCACCCCCTCCGACAAAGTCTGTTTTCTACTTTGCCACAGAAGGGTTCAATTTCTGTCACACCCTTTTATTTTCCCTGAGTTTTTAAATACTTATTTAATTTTTATTTAAGCCATACAGCTCTCCTGCAAAGCACTGCAATATTACTTTCCTGACAAGGACAGGATTCTTCTTAAAAGAGACTCCTCTCCATAGCATAAGTCAGGAGCCCACTGAGATAACATAATTTGAGCATGATAATGCTCTCTGCACTATTAAACACGGAGGGTTTAATTCCTGATCATAACCTCAGTCCAGAAGCAGTGAAGGTGCTAATCAATTTTCTATCTTTATTCTCACCCACTCAAATAGTTTTGTAGTGAAGGTATTCCAAAAGTTTCACAGAGGCTGTTTGCAGTTTCTGATCATTGTATTCATCATTCAGATTAATCTGACATAAAGCAGGATTAGCCAAGTCCCCATTCAAGGTTAATTCAGACAGCTACTCTGAGTACTTGTATATTCAGTCATCTTTGACAGGATCAGCAAAGTCATAACTGCTTGAATTCAAAATTGAAGCATGTTCTGTGAGACTTGTATCTCTCACCTGTCTCTGAGACAAGTGGAAAAGGCAGGGGCAAGGAAGATTTACCCTTGGTTGAAGGAGAGTTAGTTTAGGGAAGATTTAAACAAACTGGGTGTATGGAAGTCCATGATCACACCTGACTCAGCAAGTGCTGATAGAATTGGCTGATATCATTGTAAGGTCACTCTTAATTGGTTTTGAATGGTCATTGTGTTTGGGGGAGATTCATAAGAGCTAGAAGAAATCAAATGTCATCCTTATTTTCAAGAAAGGAAAGAACGAGGATTTTGGGAGCTACAAGCTGGCCAGCCTTGCATCAGTCTCTGGGAAGTCATGGAGCTGCTAATTGGGGAACAATATCTAAACATATTTAAGGCAGAAGATGATTTGGAGTAGTTGGCATGCACTTATGATAGGAAATACTTGTTCAACCAACCAGACAGCCTGGAAGGTTGACTGGCTCAGCAGATGAGAGGAAAGCTGTGAACTTTGTCTTGATCTTAGTAAGGCTTTTGATAGACTCTGAAATGCATCCTTGAGACAAACTTATGAAGTAAGCTATGACTAGAGAAGTAGACAGTGGGGTGGAGGGAAATTAGCTGATCTGCTGAACTCAAAGGTTTTTTTATCAGCAATATGAAGTCCTGCTGGAGTCCAGTCACTGGTGGTGTATCCAAAAGAGACTAGGACAGTTTAGCATCTTCATTGACGACTTGGCTGGTGGGGGCAGAGAGCACCTGAATTTTACAAGTGACACAAAATTGAAAGGAGGGGCTGACACGCCCTGCTATGCAAAGGGACCTCAACAGGCCAGAGAAATGGGCTGACAGTGATTTGATGGAGTTTAACAGAGGGAGGTGCCAAGTCCTGCAGCTGGGGGAGGAACAGCCCAATGCACTGGAATTGGACTGGGGATCAACCAGCTGAAAAAGACCTTGGCAGAAAAAGTCTAGGGGTTCCTGGTGGACAATAAGCTGACTAAGTCGGCATCAAATGTCAGCATTGTCCTAGGCTGCATCAGGAAAAGCATCACAGCAGGTCAATAAAAGTGGTTATTCCCCTCTATTCAGCACTGGTGAGGGCACATCTGTAGTGCTGTGTTCAGTTCTGGCCTTACCAGTGCAAGAAAAATGCAGATGTGGAGCGAGTCCAGAGAAGGGCCACAAAGAAGATTAAGGGATTGAAAAATCTGCCATGCCGAATGAGCTGGGATTTTTCATCCTGGAGAAGAGTTGCAGGGAAGGAATCTTATCAGACATTTTAAAGCAAAAAGAGTATCCTCCTTAACCAAGAGACCAATGAGGTCTGCCTGTGCAGGTATAAGAAAGACCTTAACAATCTAAAAGATTTTTCAAAAATAGGCTGGAAAAGTTGCTGAATCATTGTAGAACATTTGTTGAAAACAATGTTAGTGGTGGCTTCTTCCTGCTCTGTAAGCACAGCAGTGCTTTGTAAGCCCTTGTGTTTCAAAAAAAAAGTCACTTAGGAGATTTACCTTTTTTTGAAGTTCCTTTTGGTGGCAGCCAGCCTAGGAGAAATTGTCATTGAAGAAGATTTGCATAATACAGTCCCCAATATAGTCCTGAAAAATAGTCAGGTAGTAAAAATTGTAGTCTGTATCCATGGTCATGGAAAAGCATCTGCCAACCAAAGAAATTGTATATAGCCAGATTGGTTTTATAATTTGTGTAGCTTGATCACACATTAAATATAGGTACTTCCACATTAGCTTGCTTCTGAGTTTAGCTGAATGATGCAGCTGATGAGCTTGCTTTGATTGTGCAGTGTTTTTAATGCTTACTGATACTCCTGACCACAAGGGTATTGCCCTAAATTTCCTTGTGTACTGAACATAACGTATCTGAGAGAAGAGATTTAAGCAGTTCTGACATTCTTTGTTGCATATTTTTTTTGCTTCCCTGAGCCAGAAATCCTAAGTTCTTGAATCATTATCTAAGGCTAGAGTGCCTACATAGACTCATGGAGCTGCTTTCCTTCCACTTCACAAATTTTTCGTCTTCAATGGTATTAACATATGCACTCAATTCGCTTTTTTAGTCAGAGTAAATGTTCCAGCACTAACTATCTTCTTCCTGTATCCTTTCAGCTAAAACTTAAACAGATCATGTAACATGAAATAGAGAGCCCTTTAGCATGCATTTTAGTGTTTAAGTAATTTTCATTTAAACGTGCCACTTGGGATTTAATTTGAAAAAATTCAAATATACTTGTTTTTTTTCTGTAATAGGAGTCAGAGTAATTGCTATTTTCAATAGATAACTAGAGGATCAACATATTAATAAATGGTGATAATGGCATTTGTGAGATTACTGAAGGGAAAAGGAAATGTTTTGTGTGATACCCATGTTTGCTCATGGAGTTCATTGAGTATAGGCTCTATAAAGTTTTTTTTACCATTGTAAGAACACGTAGAAGCTTGCCTTCAGAGTTTGGGGAACTGTATACACGTGCACAAATATAAATCAATGCCTTGAAAGGATTTTAGCTCATTGAAAGAAATCTCAAATAAACTTCATTGATAAGTATAAATTAACAGTTTGAGAATAGGGATAATTTTGTTGGACAGTTATAATGACCAAAAGCTTATTTACTACATTACACTGAAAGCCTGAATTTTTTTACCTGTACTGTAAACTAGTATGTATGCAAGAAGTTGAAAATGTACATATTTAGATAAGATCTCTAAAGGATTTTCATAGTTTTGTTTTTTTTTTTCTTGCTGCAAGGGAAGAATAGACCTCATTGGGCAGAAAGTAAAAATGAACACTGAACTACTAATTCAGTAATGAAAGAAATAAAATAAGAAATGTGGAATAATTAGTAGGAGCGCTGATAGTGAATCCTCTCTTTAAATTGCCTAGCATTTTCCACTGTTAGATTTTTCTAGTATGTTGGGTATTTTTACTCAAAACTTTAATACCTAAAAACTGTTTTCATCAACCTTTGAAGTTTGCCAGGGTCAAAGACCTGCAGCAGGAGACAAATCTTTTGTAAATATTTCTAAAGTCTCATTGAACTATAAAATTTTACAAATTGCCACTTCCCTGACTTCATTTGCATTTCAGAAAGAGATTTTTGTAGGCTGTCAAAAATGACTGAATATAAAAGATCCATGTACACCATGTTCCACCAGTCACACTGTGTGCCACATTATGCCATCTCCCACTCTACTATGAAAATATTTGTTCAAAAGCAAACATTATTCTTATTCTGAAATCATGTTCTCAGACGTGGATTTACCTTCATGAATTTTTCTTTTCCTTTGAATCTCTGTATTGTCATACAGTTGCTAATTATATGTTCACGTTATTGCTTTCTAAGAGTTGTGCATCATACAATACATGAGCTTTTTACATACGGGAAAAGATTAAAGCCTGATTTGGAACTTCTTCTGTTTTATTTTTAGTACAGCATTCAATGTAAAGTAAAGAAGGAGGAATTACGTCAGTGAAATGTGATTCCTTGTTTAAAATTCCCATTATTAAGGAAGAGGCAGCACGAGGGAAAACAAGTGTAATATGTTTTTCTAGAAAAATAGCCTCTGTTCATCTGGAAAGCTTACTCCTATCCTAAGAGAAAATAGTCTTGATCTGTGGTGACCTGAGCTGGCAGAGATATCATTCGGTATAACTTATTTGTTACTTTTTCGGTTTTGGAACGGTGCATAATATTTTCACAAAGTAGTGTGAAAATGTAGGAAGAGGTAGGTGGGCTAACAGAAACTTGTTGATTTTATAGAAGAGGTTGGATGCAAGAAAAGGAAGTACTGGAAAGATCAAAGAAACAGCAGTCAGTAAGCATTTAAAGAAAATGGGATGTGATAATAGAGTAAGTTATTTTTATGAAGTTTTGCAAGTTAGAGAAAATAAATATCGGGATCTTAAAATTAGTGAGTATACATAATAAGTGCATGTATTTGGAAATTTATGGAAAAAATAAACACAACCATATATATGGTAATACTTTTGTGCTTTTCATTTTAAAATGTGTTCAATGTAATACTTGCAGGAGAATAGTAGATTTTTTTCTATTAACCCACAGCTACAAAACCTAGAAGACTGAAACCATGACTGCTAAGGCTGGAGAATCCTCACAAGGTAAGTGTAGTCACTGGGCAGGACTAGTGTGTGATGGTGTCTGACACTTCAAGTTCAGTTGTTGGTATTACAATCTATGAAACAGAAAATACAGGCAAAGCAGTGGACAAAACCATTCAGAATTCCCATGTTTACTTACTCGATCATATTGGACATACTAGTCATGAAAGATACAGGTGAAATAACTGATGGAATCTAAGCAGAGGAAACATACAAATGGAGAGGGTTGGTGTAATGCACTGTTTGCACTAAGTAAGGCAAACTTACATTTACCTCTAACTTTACACAGATGCTGTGAAGGTTAAATACTTGATGCAGAAATTATTTTCTTTCTGTTATGCAGCTCAGAATGTGAATGATAAAGCATTTATGACAATGACCTGAAACTATATTACCACATTGTCTTGTTCAGCCTTAAGTCCCTATTGTGAATTTTGGAGGAAATATGGCCCTAAAAGTGAACAATGTTTGAAAGGATACTTTTCTTTTTTTAAATTTTGTTGATAATACAGAATGTAAACAACAGCAAGTTATGAAAAAATGCGTGCTGTGCCGACTCTGATTGGGTAATCATTTGGAGTGCACCTTGGTGAGAAACAAAATTGTGAACTGCTGAGATGCCAGTGATGAATGCCCACTTTTCACCCTTTCTGGGGACTGTATGTTTTTCGCATTTATTCTAAAATATATAGGAGGTATGCCATAATTACATTTGCAAGTAGGTAAATAAACCCACTTTCTGATACAGTTAGTAATGTAAAGCAAGAAATGTGTATGGCTAGTAAAGGAGACGTGCAACTAGCACTTGCACATGCTGAAACACAGCTATGCTTATTTTATCTGGGTCTGTTCTGCTGTCTCTGCAGCTTCTTCAGGTGTAAGTGAACCACTACTAAGCTGTATCGGAAAGAAACTGGAAGAGAAGGGCTGCAGAAGCAAAGAATGCCTTGTGCACTAGTGACCTAAGAATTTGCACAGATCCTTAAGTGTGATTTTAGTCATACAAATTTATACTGGAATTTGCTTCATCCTCAGCAATAGCAAGGGCCTATTGTTTTGGAGTTTTATTCTTTCTTGTTTATTAATACACTGGTATTAATACAGAGCTGTTGATGATTAACTTGTCTGCCCCTGAGAATCGTCATGTGATTTGTTACAACTGACTTACACGTTCTGTAATAGTCCGAGGTCCTCGATATTAGAGTGCCATGGAGTAAATCTGTGTGTATAGCTTTCAGATGAAAGGGAGGAGGATATGTGTGTCATTCTGTAGGTTTATTTTCAGAAAATGATCTATAAATCTAGGTCAGAACACAAGTTCAGCATTACTAGGGCCCTGTGCAGCATTACTAGGGCTGCACAGATCTGTGATTTGAAGAGGAATAGAAACATGGACTGTAGTAGCTCCATAGCTCAACATGTATTTATGTGTTATAAAAATTCCATAGGCTCTGCCTGTGCTTGATTCTAGATAGCACTGTTACATAATTATAGTTTCTGAGACTGTTCTTTTCAGAAAAGTAATCCATTTGCATTGCTCATGTCAAAAGCCAAACAAAAGAAAAAAACCCACACCACCTTATTAATTTTAAACAGATTTTATTTACTTTCTAAACTAAATCAAAGGTACAGATTATATTCCTATGTAAAAATGCTTGGCACGAGCACTGGCCTTAGAGAGTATAATAATTGAATATGTTTAAAAATAAAAAACTGTTAGGTCCCTGATGTTAATTTTATAAACTGCTCCTGATACAGCAATGATTTGTATATTTCAGTTTAAACCCAGTTTAGGACAATTTCTTTTTTCACAGTTCAAATGCATCAAGTCAGTGTAATGGTAGCAGCAGAGTACTAGTGATATGGTAAGAATGCCCAGACTTACTTTCTCTTGAGGAAATAAATTATAAATAGAAAAACTCCCTGAAACTCTAAAATAATCCACAGATTTTGAAGAAAGAACTTTTAAAATAGAATCTGCTCAATTTTCTGCCCCTTAGTCATCCTCACTGGTTTAAAATGGAATAATTTTTTTACTAGCATATATCATAACAATATCTTGCACAATACATAGGTAATCAACAAGCATATACACTGTGTAAACAGTATTATGCTCTATCTTTTTTGGTGTCTTTCACTTAATGATATTAGAGACATCTATAAATGTTGAATGAAAGCAGTCTAGTTACATTCTGAAGAACTTTTAATTTATACCTGAAAATATTTTGTCCATGAGATTTCATATTATCTCATGTAACAGACAAGATATTTCTGGGCACTGTTACATGCAGGTATTATATCTTCTCATGTATGAATGGATGAAATCCTGGCTTCATTAGTATCAACAGGAATATGCTGAGTGAAGCCAGTTTTTCATTTAAGTTTCTGGATGTCTTTCCAACTGCTTTGTTTAGGATGATATTAGGGATTTTTCTGTTGCATATCTCATTTAAAATACATGCAAAAATGAAGCAAAGATGCTTGTAAAGTTGTTTCTGATGTGAAATGAAGATAAACCTTTCCAAATAAGTACCTTTCAGTGAAAATAAATATAATTTTCCTTTTCTATGTAAAGAATCTCGTAAGCAAAGATAATACGTAAGCTTAGGTACCTTATGACTGGATGGGAAGTGAAATGGTGATTAAATACAGTTCTGCAGTCAGTGTATATAGGACAGTTCCAGCAGTGTTTTTAAGTTTTGTGGACAGACAGAACCCTAAGCTTGAGAATGGGAATGCTTCATGCATCAGATTGATATGATGAAAAAGCATTTTAGTTTTCTGATTTTAGTTTTTCTTGGATCTCTGTTAATGTGCCATTTTTGAGACTGAACCTTACCATATTACCCTTTTGTCTTTTAATCCCCCTGTTTTTTGCATCCATAACATAATAAATTGCTGTCCTCTCAGCAAATGTCACTTTCATCTGTTATTTAGACTACAACAGCTTTGTTTTCAGATTTTGTAAAGCATCTGTAGTAGCTGCGAAAGAAAGGCCAGTTTGTTTTGTCCATACCTGAATTGATCCTCTTCTATCTGAGAAAATATAAATGTGAAAATTTAATGAAGTGTAGAAAGACGAGCAGTACTATAAATGTCATTACTTACATACACTGAGGCATCTTCTGTGTTTTTTTTTTATAAAAATGTTCAGTTTCTGGTGAAGTAGACTAGAAATATTTAGTGAGTTGAAGAAAAGTTAGAAAATAGCAGTATTGACTCAAACAACCTGGATTGTATACAAAGGCTCTTTTAAGTACATACAATAGTGAAGTAGTGCCAGAATATTTCTGACCTTTTCAAGTTAATTGTCCTGAAAGTCATTGGCATTCTGTTTTCATGACTAAAGCTTTCCCTTTCCAGTGTTTTTAATGTAAACTTTTTTTAAACAGTAATGTAGTTCAAAAAATTAGAAATTGCACAATGTAATAATATAGAAAGGACCTTGATATGAAACAAAGGAAGGATTAGGTAATGTCTGGTTTACCTTTCTTTTCTTCTGACTAATCTGTTTTCTGATTTTTTTTCTATTACCTCTCTTCTTGAAAATGAACGTAGTGAACTTTTCTCCTTGGGGAAAGTTTTGTTAAGCAAATAACAGATATATCTTCAAATGTAGGAGACTGTGGAAAGCTAGATTTAATGCAGATCAGGGGATACTGTCATTCTTTGTTTCAAGGGCACATTGCTGTCTCATGGTTAACTGTCTGTACAACAGGAACATCAGATCATTTTCTGCAAAGCTGGTTTCCAGCTGGGTGAGCTGTACTGGTGCATGGGGGTTTTTGTCCCCAAGTGTAGGACTTGACAAATTCCTCTGTTGAACTCCATCAGATTCCTGTTGGCCCATTTCTCTGGCCTACTGAGGTCTCTCTGAATAGTTGCACAATCCTCTGGCTTATCAGCCACTTCTCCTGGTTTTGTGTCATCAGCAAACTCGCTGAGGGTGCACTCTACCCCATCATCCAGATCATTAATGAAGACGTTGGACAGCTTCAGACTCAAAACTTATTTGCTACTACTTAGTTGCTTATTTGCTGCATTTATTTCTACTTATACACTTGTAAAAGACTTCACCAGGTTCAGCATCTGGTGGACTTGGCTTTTCGAGCTATCTCTGCATGCTCAAGCCAGTGTCTCTATATTCCTTGCAGGTTACCTATCACTGTTTCCACCTTCTGCATACTACCTGTTAGTCCAGGGATGTGATCTTGCTTCTTTTACGGTCTCTCCTTTCAGGATCCTGAAGTCCACCATCTCATGTCACTGCAGGCAAGGCAGCCTTCATCCTTCACACGCCCTTGTGTGTTCGGCCTTCACATCTCCTTACAAGGTCCAGCAGCACACCTTATTTGCAAACAATGCACCACCATTAAGCTGTAATTTTCAGACCTCTGTGTGGTTCACAGGGCTGCATGATGAATACATGGCCAATAGGACATCAATTGACCAGACAGAGATCACGTGCATCTCCTGGCTACTGTTACCAGAGTCATACTGAAAGGAGTTACTCTCTGGGGCTTTTAGTACTCTCTATGTGAGAGCAGGAGAACATTAATATTTAAAAGTCACACATACACCTAAAGTTAAATATTATGTCAAATCAACAATTACAAGATATATAGATGGAAATTTTTCAAGACATCTAAAAGCAGGGGAATGTGTAAATTTTTCAGAGCTCTTTTTCAGCAGAGTTTTCAGGGCACCTCGTCAGGTTGTATATAAAAGAACATTTGGCCATGGTTCTCAAGAAAGTTCAGGTAAGGTAAGTATTCCCTTAATCAAGGAGAAAAGCTAGTATGATGGAGCTGAGGCAGGCATGCTGGACATAATAGGAGGTGTGGATAGGGAGAAACCTGTACCTGATAATGCAATTTGAACAATGGAAAGCAAGAGAACGTATGATGAACTTCAAGGAGGTCTATCTGCATTTCAAATTGTGTGTGCTTTGTGAAGCTATAAGAGTGAGCGCTGTCTGAACAACTCTTGTTTTCAAATTCCCCTTATTTCTGAAACAAAGTTGTCCTGAGTCGTTGATTAAATGTTACTTAGTTCAAATTTCTCATTGTCAAACAAATCCATCCAGGTTTTGGAATCCTTCAATTTTTATTTTTATTTTTTTTTTAAGTTCTGCTTACCCAAAACTATTAAGACTGGATAGGACAGAGTGATTACTACCAATAATGGGAAAATAAAAATTGGAAAGTGAATGTCTAATGAAACTTTTTTTTAACTGTATAGAAGAATGCAAGATGATTCAGTTTTCAGATCATATATTAAAAATAAATTAAAATAATAAAAATAAAATAAAACAATAACAACAGTGACAATTATTATTATCATTATTAATATTTCCTCCCCCCCTTAAAGGGGAAAAAGAAGAAAGATCTATAAATTTGTGTATAAACTAATTCTGCAAAGATTTCATCATAAAGTATATGAAGAAGAAAGACAGACGGAGTTTCCATTGTCATAAATTCTAGGATACCTCTGCCCAAGGGCCTGAAAGGCCATTGGGATGGGTCAGGTATGTAGTGTTTCATTTAGCGGTTTTGAAGTTAGAATTACACAGTTCTGCACAATAAACTTTCTGACAGTATTGGTCTAGCCTGACATGCTTCTGTTGAGTGCGCACAAAATATGTTCGCAGTTTCATTTATAAAGAATAAGAAAACATGGTTGAGAGGCAGCAAAGACTCAGATGTAGCTATATAGTTCCTCACAATCTACAAAGCAAAGAGAAGAGATTTTCGCCTGTCAATGATTTATCAATTTTAATCTACAGTGAATTGACAGAACACTTCTGTCCTGCAGTGCACCTGTTAAGGAAAATATAATTGCAGAAAAGTATATGAAATAGATCATGGAAATGTTTCCTTCTGGTTTGCCTTCTTGGCAGATGTGCTAAATGGTTATTTCTTTTGGATGGTTCTTACGCTGTAAAATACGACCTGCTTTTTCTCTACTACAGAAGTCAGGCAAAATGCCCATGCATTAGCAGAAACAAAATAGATGACCTTTCTGAAACATTGGAATTTTTCAGAGCTTTTCAACTGGCATTTCATTTGTGTGTGCTGTAGTCACTTGGATTGGCAGTTTCCGTGACTTCACATTTCTCCTTTCTCCACATCAAATATAATTTATTTTGAAAATGAACACAGAGTGAGATTTTATACTGAGACTTTATCAATCTTTAAAGTTATAAGATCCAGTTTTACTTTCTTTCTTTCTTTCTTTCTTTTTTTCACCCTTTTTTTGTAGAAAAGAGTCTATAGGTTCTCTAATTTGAGTGCATTGCAAGCTAATTAGAATCACACCAATAATGCTGCAGAAGGGAATGATTCTAATAAGGAAAATCACGGGAGTGGAACATTGCTAAATAATAGCATTAGAATTCTTCTAACGGGTCCCAGTTAATGATGTAGAAAAAAGACAAAAATAGATGTTATGTTAGACTTGGGAAAGTCCAAAGCTGGTCTAAAAATAGCAAACACACCCGCATGGAGGTGCTGGGTACACAGTCCTCTTCCTACCTCCTCTGTCTCAGTGACATTTTACTGTTTTGAGGTAGTAATAAAACTGTTTAATAAAGAAGCACCTGTGGAAATAAAAAAAATAACATTATCTTGAATATATTCTTTGGAGTTTCAATTGAGAGAGCTAGCTTCTTTTTGTATATAATTCAGTTCTGGTTTTTGTTCATTAATACTTTGGAAATTGTAGATGAATGAACATTGGCATGATAACTTAGAAGAGTAGGTTCATTTAAATTAATAAATGAGACTGTGTATGTTGTTTACTGTCCTCTGAAGATCAAACAGATCTAATAACATGAGTCTGAGTGATGACAAAATATTACTCTTGCGTTGTTGAAGCCAGATATTATTTTAAAAATATTCAAGTAAAAAATTAATCCATGTCTAAGGACTGACACATGAATGTCCTTCAGTGAAAAATTACTTACACGTTCAATATTTCTTGAATGACTTTATTAAAGCATAATACAAAATTCTCTCAGAGCACTGACACATGCCAGAGGGCAGAATAATGAGAACTGGATAGCCAAGCCACCTGCCTGATTTCTGTACTGACAATTTTCTGGAATTTTAAGAAATTGCTGAATGAGTCTGTAGTTGTTTTTCATTGCCAGTACAGTGTCTTGGACTTTCCTTGGGTTCCTGATCAATATAAAGTGTAACAAGAGAAAAGCAGTCTTGGATGTTGGGACATTCATACCTCTTCTGGCTGTAATATCGATATATCTGTCTCATTTATCACCTGACAATAATCCAGTACAATTATGGGTATCTCAAAGAAGAGGCACTTGGTTTGCTGTACAGTATTGTGGCTCCATATTCCCAGCTGGTTGGTATTCAGAAAGATTATTACACAAAATTGCAGGTACTTAAATAAGCGACACATAACATTTCGTGATCAAAACTAATATATCTCTTACTAATTTTCTGAGCTCTTACGTAGTTAATAAAGTTATGCTGGTTTGAAGAGGTACACTAGTAAAACACCTCCTACTTCTCTCCTTGTTATTGACTAATCATAACTGGTTGCAATTCATAGTAACTGTTGTACTGTTGTAACTATTGTGCTGTTTGTCTAGCTATCAATATCAGCCATCTTTAGTCCTGCAAGGTGCAGGCTGTCTCTGTATCACCATCTGGCTGTCATGGTAAAAGCTTTGTTTGAGGAAGAAACTTTCTCTCTGGTAGCTGGTACTGGAAATATTTTGGCGAACTAGCAGCTCGTGTCTGTCTCCTCCTTCTGACTATTTATAGGGTTGTTACTGTAACAGGAATGGCTTTAGGTATCCAGGTCTCAGTCTAATTTTTGTGGTGATTATCAGGTGATAGAGATGAACAGACTTTTAAATAGAAGTATTTGAGGAAAGCTGATAAAACCTCTCTGTTGCATAGTTAATGAGATGACTCAGAGTGTCTCATGGCATTTTAAAATACTGAGAATGGCAAATATGAAAAATTTACCTCTAAATCCATTGGTTATAGGTCTGGACCTCATTTTTCCCTTTGACTTACAGATGTGATGACTTGTTGACTATTCTATATAGAAGGATCTGAGAGACTTATATTCTGTGCTCTCCTGCACAAGTCATCAACTGGAAAAGTAAAAATTGTAAATGGAATGAAGTGGTGTCACGGACAGCTGTCTCTGTAAAGTCTCTAGGACGAAACAAAGATAGATACTTTCTCAATTCAAGCTGCAGTTCCTCTTTGCATCTACATTATTGGCATATTTCCATAACTTTATTTTAAAGCATGAAATCAACACTGTCAGCAATTTCCTCAGAACTCTGGACTTGCAGACCATTTGCAGGAACCATTACTTCACCAACATTTTTGAAGGGCCTTGCTTCTCTACTGAAGTTCTATTTTGATGTGATCCTCTCTGTGGAGTTTTTCTGCATGATTCTTGTCATCCACCTTTTTATTTTACTACTGCTACCTTTTTTTTTAATTTATTTTAAGAGTGGAAAAAAGTTTCCAATGCCTACAGTTGTTGATAAAGTTTTGACTAAGCTGAAAACACCCAGATTGTTTGCTAAAGACATCTCCCATGCAGAAATCAGAAAGATAATAGAAGTTGTTGTCCCTTTGTAATTCACTTCTACACTATGAAAACTTGGTATGGTCCTGTACAAGAGAAGGCAATTCTGTCTACAGACAGGCTGGAATAGAACATGCCAATGGTTTGGTCCTATCATTTAAGAACTAATTAGGTGTACCACCAGCTACAACTTCCAAAAAACTCCCCAGAAAAGTTAGCATCACTCATTCCTTAGGCACAGGAAATTCCGAACAGTTTTTTTTGCCCAGGGCTATGAGTTTGACTCCTGAATAGAAGTCAAACTTTCTTTTCAGGATTTTCTGTGATTTGGTGCAACTATGCTGTTTTCTCACTTTTCTGCCTCTACTGAATTCATTACTTGATGGGGAGCAGTTGTGACTGAATACAGTATAGGGAATTCAAACCGAATTAGAGCACATTCATTCTCACTGTAGGGCAATGTGAGAAGCTTCCATCATGTAGATCAAATTTGTCATACTAGAACAATTGATCTATCCTACTCCCACTAGACTCCTCAGGGGCCCCTCAGAAGACAAGAATCAGTAGTCTCTAGGTAGAATATGTTGTGCTGGTAGTGTATTGCTTGTCACCTCATTCCTCAGTAACCTTGCTCTCTCTACTGCTCCCATCCCCATCACACAACTGATGGGTGACACAACAGCCATCCTACAGCCTGCAGTCCAGGTGCTGGATGCAGATTTGGCTATGTGACAAGACTGGCTGACACCATTAGTGCAGCATCGGATGTGTGCCCATTACATGGTCGGTACAGCATAGTCTCCATCATGTGATCCATGTAGAAAACACTGATATTTTTAGTGCAATTGTGGCATAACTGCACCTATGTAAAAGGGGATGGATGGGGAGATCTGGCCCCAAATGCTTCCATCTAAGCCTATGTGGCTTCCTTGCTCCAAAAATAATTCACCCTATTGCAGAATGTAAGGTCTGGAGAAAATGTGGTTTTGTATTTACTAGGAGATCTCAAGAAAGTGGCTTAGAGGAAGCAAATTTATGTCTGTTTTTATGTCTCTCAGCTCAGCCAGAGATTGCATGTAGTTCAGTTCTTGCCTACAGAGCTTGTCTCAGGTCAATGCATACACAAATTAAATTCCCAAATGTGACAGATGGTATTTGTTTGGTGTGCATGTTCTCAGTTGCATGCATGTCCCTACATGAAGTAGATGGAAAAGGAGAGCCCTTCGAAAGGACAGCAGGGGATGGGTGCTTCTTTGGGGAGAAGGTTCCAGGTCTGGCAGGACAACAGTCAGTGCAGCCTGGGAGGCTGCAGCTCATTGTGACAGAGACTGCTCAGAGGAATAATCAGCAGGACCCAGAGATAACCAGATGAACTTGAGATCAGAGGAGATTTTTTTTTTTTTGAAAACTGTTTCATTTTAATTCTTTTGATGTGGTCACTTGGAATTTTTTACAACTTAAAAGCTGGACTACTCAAGGTTTCTATATCACCTGTTCCTTCTTCAGTTTAAAGGCCTTTTGTCTTCTTACATTATCTTTCTATAGAAGGAGGTTTATATCAAACCTCTAACCATTAGTGCCTTCCTACAAATCAATCATTTCTGGGCATTTATTGTTTTTTATAGTTCCTGTCTACAAAGGACACCGTCAGCTGATCTTTGGTGTGGCTTTCTGTTGGTTTTGCATGATAATGGAACTGACAATAACTTCCTGCACGCGAAACCTTTGCTTTGCAGCTTCTGATATCTAAGTGCTTCCTTCTGCACCAACACTGTGTCTGGTTCAATGACTCTTACAGAAATGTGTATTTTTACCTTTTCTGGCCTCTGTATTTTTCTTAGCTACTCTCCTGCTTATGTATCTCTAAAACTTTTGATGACTCAGCTGTTTTGAAATGTGCAGTTCTTTTCTTTGAGGTGCAAGTAGGAAGAGACCTAAGTAAAATAGTTGACTTTGACTGATTGTGGGCAGCAGGGTTCTTCCTGTTCTTCACAAAATCTGCTAGGATGCGTGGATTGTGAGAGGAAATGGAGTATAGTGTCTTGACGGTTGATATTTCACCATATATGGGACTAGAGGAGTATTTATATTGTCACTTAAATGGATTTTTTTCTCAGTTCACTCCAGCTCTTGCTCTTCAGCTCTGGGTTTTTTCACACCCACTCATAGCATTCACAGACTTGCACAATCACACACAAGTGAGACAATCTGCAAGAAAAATTAATAGTCGATTTTTAGATCATGATGCTATTTAGGGCTTTAGGGAATGTGGTATAACCACTTGTTAATCAGGAAGTGCATCTTATCAAGTAGGTGCCCTTGCGCTGTTCAGCCAACGATACATCTACTGTTTCAGTGGTAGGTGGTCTCAGAACTACAAATGTTCAGCACATCTGGCCCAAGTGCTTGGGAACCACATCAGCATAAAGACTGCCATTTCCAATTACTGCCAAATCAGGAAGTACAGTGGGAAGATCCTTCTAGTCCTGACTTCATCCAAATCATGTGTAACTCCTGAGCTGTAGTAACGTGCAATTAGCCCTTGTGTCTTTGTTGTCCTCTGCACAGGATCTTTCAAAAAAGTCTCTGCCTCATCTTTAAGTATATTCTTGCTGGACTTCTCCACTAAGGAAAATATGGCAGGAAGATAAAGAATTAGAACTATAAAACACCCAGATAAGGAGACAAAACACAGCGAGTAAATCATCAGTGTGATTCAGACAGTAGGACAATATGAAGAGATAGTGCTTCACTGTGATTATCAGTCTTAAGGTTGACAATCATTAAGCCAAGGGTATAAAAGGCACGTCCAAACATTAGACCATAATCTCCAGTGTAAGAAGGTCCTGGAAGACATTATGAGGCCTTGAAAACTACTGTCCTTGTTAATCATGGCCAGACTACTTAAGGCATGTGAATACATGGATATGAAAGAATGACTGTAAAAGAGTAAATGAGTCAAATCCATGAGAGAAGGACAGTGACTCAGTGAAATTAATTTTGTATGAAGTAATATTCCTTTTCTTTCTTTTATTGTCTCTAACACTTAAAGTTTAGTCACAATACCTGTGCAACACCAGCACCAGCAGTTTAATTCATAACCAATTTGACATTGTGTTAGTGATACTATGACATTTAGAAGAGGCAGGACAAGAGGCTCATAATATTTTAATATTGAGAATGTGTAATTCAAAACTTTAGAATGAAGAAGTGGGAGGATAGCGTTACTGTTCCTTTCCTTGGCATGTGAGTAGGTAGGTAAAGAGGTCCTGTAGTTGCTAATTCAATATTAAAAATGCATATTCTGTTGAAAAGTGTCTATTTTCATTAACAGCAAGTAGAATTATGAAGTTCATTTTTCAGGAGAAAAAAAACGCTGCTACGAGCACTGAATGTATTCTTCAACAACATTTCCAAAAGGGTATTGCTACAACCACTGTTTGTGTAGCATTTATTCTCATTGTTTGCCATGTTTCTCAGTGTGATCACAGTATTAGACTGTACTGTTGAATCCACAGTTCTCAGTTTGCTTTTGGGTCAAAAATTGGTGTAAAGCATATTGTTCAGCCACAACCATAGAATGTTCTCACTGCTTAGCATTTTTTGAGGCTTTAAGTTCGAGTTACTTATGCAAAGAAAAGGAGACATTCCTGCATTCACGCACTGAAGCAAGAAAGTGAGAAATGAGATCACAAGCTGGGAAACACAAAGGTGTTACATCCAGACCACTGTCTGGGCGAGTTTTCCTTTGGGGAAAGGTGCTTAGGGGAAATGCTGATGCTGATGCAAGTCTCCTAAGCACAGTGGGAAGGACACTGCTGCAGTGCTCAGCACCGGCTTTACAGAGTGCCATGAGCTCTTTACAGTGTCACAGACCCTTTTGTGCCAATGGGAATTTTGCCGGCTATGAGCCATTAATACTGAGGTCACCATCTGGTTATTTCTGCTTCGGGGTGAAGACAAGGACGGTCTTTTTTTCATATGCAGTGGATCTGCAGCCAATGTTTGTTTTTAATATCTTTATTAAAGGAAGAGAAAGACCTGCATCAAATGAATAATTATCCTAGAGACTGTGTGTCCATCAGTAACACAGGAAATACTGTCAGATTGGGCAATCCTGAAACCAGTAGTGGGAGTTCATAGCATTGTGGCAGCCCAGACTCTTCGTCTGTATTACAGCTCTGTGAATGTGCTGACGCAGTTTTACATAGAAAAGTATTGCCCTCAAAATTTTAGTTACTGGCACTCATAGTATCTTCTACAACACAGGACATAATGCTGCTTTCTTATATGAACTGATTCTTGTCTATATGGTCATTTGCATTCTTCTTGCAGAGTTTAAAACACAATCAATTTTATTTTCTAATGTTGCATCTTGTTTGTGCAGGAACACTAATTGCAAAAGATGCAGAGCTGTTGTGAATGAGTTTGTCTAAGTCAAAATGTCAGTGACTGTCATCAGCTTGGAGACACATGCAGTCTTCACTAAAGTATCATTACCCTTTGGTTCAATGCAGGATTAAACCCTCTCAGAAGCATTTGCAAAAGGGAGCTTGCAAAATGAAATGCTGGAAAGTCTTGCCGTATTTTCTGTGAAGAAAGATCAAAATTGAACCTCACAGCACAAAACAACATGATTAAACAAACTACGTTCTGTTTTGTTGTTGTAATGTACATGTAGCAATGATGTTTTTTATTTAACCCTTATATATGAAACTGTGTTATATGCAGTTTGTAAGTTTCACTGATTTTTTTTTTACCATCTGTGTGTTTTTGCTATATTTGAAAGTGTTAGAGAAGTTGCTTCCTACAGTATCTGCAGTTTCTCATTTTCTTTTTGATGTTTGTCATCATGCTACTGAAGAGGATAAGGAGAACAGAAACACGTTATATGAGCCATTCTAAGTATAAGAAAAAAGATTGTGTCAACAGGATGGAAGTTTTCATTCTAAGTATAAGAAAAAAGATTGTGTCAACAGGAGATGAAAAGGATGTAATAGGTTACATAAGAATTAGTAGCTAAATTCAACTGAAGGTTTCTGTGATGTAATAAAAAAGAAAAAAAGTTTAAGGGAAGATTTTGCAGACATTTAAAAAAGGCTCCTCTCAAGTGCTAGAGGAAATGTGAAAGAAAGAATAACAGATAATTAGCATCAAGAAGTAAGTGTTAATCTTTTAAGGATGAGTAAATGGTGGTAAGTAAGAGTCATTAACAGAGTTATGACTGATATTAGGGTTAAGATAGCTGGGGAGTAATTTTCAGGTACCATGGAATACAGTCACAAGTTCTAAGTAAAAGGCAAATGGCAAAGTACCAATATATCCTATGCCTTTTTTACCTGCATTTAAGAGCACAGACAAAGATCAATTTGGTGTCTCTGTAGGCTCTGTTGGGTAGAGAACTGACATTGATTTGCACCAAAACAAAGCGCTACTTCGCTTTTCAGACTCTGCCTTCTCACTGTACAGCACAACTTTGGCAGCTAACAGGATTCAGACCATGATCTTTACTTCTAATCAAAGTAGCTTTTCTTTTTTTTTTTCTTTTCCCCCTCTTTAGCAGAGGATCTTATCTAGCAAATGCGTAAAGAGCCATACCAGATCCCCATGACTTCCGTGTTTTCATGTGGTAGTGCAGGTGTGTTTGATGTATATGAAAATATAAAATATGAATATATAAGATATGAAAATATCTTACAGTTCAGTGCATTCATCAAGCTGATTTTCAGATGCATTCAGCAGGACTAGTGTTAGCAGAGAATGATGTGCACTTTTATTGGTAAACTGAGCACTTTTAATATAGGTAGTGAGACAGTAAAGCAGGTTACTCACACAGTTTTTCTTACCACTTTTCAAATTAAATTGGCAGCATAACATCTTTCTTTTATATTGTTAATGGAATGTTTAATTTAAGTCTGAGCAATACTTTGAGATACATTTTGCATAAAAGATCTTTCACAGAATAACATTGCTGTACTTTTACACTGTCAGGTACAAGAAGCAAATGGAGACCCAGGAGATGTGCCACAGAGGTTGCTTGAGGTGAGAGCTGAATAACGTAGATAGCAGATCCAGTATTCAGTCACTTGAATGAAAAGAACGCTGAATGCCTGGGACAAAAACTGGGGAAGTGTGGTTTTTTAAGACCCTCAGTGTTAACCTAATCTTTCCTACTGCAGTTTCTGCTTATTTTATGAGCTGTCTAGTTGAAATTTTAATGTGTCCCCTACTCCTTTTCAGATGAATGCTTATTGAGTCATTATAGGAATTATACAAGCAAAAGCAATGCTGGGAATTATTTGCCTTTTTTTTCCATCATGTTCTAAAACTGCCTAAGTGATCAACAAAGAAATTTTGATACTTCAGCTGACATTTAGCTTTTGAATGTTGTCATGAAACAACCAAACATTTCTTCTAATGACTTGTCTGGGAATCCAGATAAATAAAGCCAGGAATAAAACACATACTTCAATGTAGTCTGTCTGCTTATTTGTTTAGACAGATAAAACTCCATAGTTTAAACCACATGCATAACTGTAGAACCAAGAGTCTCCCAAATGTTACTATTTTTATTGTCTTCCAGATTTCACTTTCAGAAATTTAGTACCTGTTCATTGCTAGCTGAAGTCAAGAGAAGGGTTTTTCAGTGGTATCAGACAGAGCTGCATTATGCCTTTTATTACAACAGAAATTTGGTTTAAGATGAGTGCAGCACAGAATACTAAAGCTCAGTGTGTCCCAGTTTTGTGGCTGGCTGGGAAGCAAGGCTGTTCCAAGCTGAAGATAGAGCAGTGGGGGTTTTCTGTTTGTATAAAAGTTGGGTTCTTATTTATCTGCCAAGTTCCAGCTATCCCCAGGAAGTGGAGAACCATCAGAGAGACTTTTACAAGTCACCAGTATTTTGAAACATCTCTACACTGCACCATATTCCTTTCAAATACAGGAAGTAACATGCAGATTAATTAAACCTCTGTTGCATATTCTTACTTGATGTCCCTGAAGAGTCAAGTGATGGCTTTTCACTCATTGTTATCTTCTTATGCTATGTGTAATACTTTATGGTCATATGGCTGCTGAGAAATTCTGGTAGCAGTAGTAGTAATATTAGGACTTATGTTTTTATATTTAATAGAATCATGGAATGATTGACATTTTAAGGGTCCTCTGAAGTCATCTGATCAAGCCCCCCACTCAAGCAGGACCATCTAGAGCCAGTTGTTTAGGAACAATTCCAGAAGTCTTTTGAATGTCTCCAAGGTCGGTGACTCCAACAGCCTCTGGGTAACCTGTGCCAGTGCACAGTCACTCTCATAGGAAAAAAGTACCTTCGGGTAGAATCTCCTGTGTTTCCGTTTGTGCCCATTGCCTCCTATCATGTCACTGGGCACTGCTGAAAAGAGCCTGTTTCCATCTTCTTTACACCCTCCCTTGAAGTATTTATATAGATTAGTAAATCTACACCACCGCCACCACTTGCCCTCAAACCCTATCTTCTCTGGGCTAAACAGTCCCGTATGTTTCACCTGGTCCTCACAGGAGAGATGCTCCTGTTCCTTGATCATCTTTGTGGCCCTTTGTTGGACTCCCTCTCCAATATGTACATATCTTTCTTGTACTGCCAAGCCCAGAATTGGATACAGGACTCCAGGCGTGGCCACCTCCCTTGAACTGCAGGCAGTACTTTGTCAAGTATAGCCCAACATACTATTACCTGCCTTTTCTGCAAGTGCCTATTGCTGGCTCACGTTCATCTTGGTGTCCACCAGGATACCCCAGGTCCTTTCTGTAAAGCAGTTCTCCAGCTGGGTGCCCCCAGCATATACTGGTGCCTGGGATTGTTCCTCTCAGTGTGCAGAATTTGGCACACCTCCTTACTGAACTTCAGGTTCGTGTCAGCCCATCTCTCCAGTCTGTTGGGGTCCCTCTGAATGGCAGCACAACATCTGGCTTATCAGCCCCTCCTTCCAGTTTTGTGTCATCAGCAGACTTGCTGAGAGTACACTCTACTGCATCATCCAGATCATTAATGAGGATGTCAAATAGTTTTGGACCCAGTATTGATTGCTGGGGTACACCACCACTACTTACTGGTCTCAAACTCAACTTTGCCCTGCTGATCACCAGCCTCTGGGCCCTGCCATTCAGCCAGCTTTCCATCCACGTCAGTTTTGTGTCACCTCAAATTGCTTCAGATTTTCTTCATACTGAGTATAGACTATCACTCAAATCTAAGTGGAACTGAAACAATTGTATAACAAGAGAAACAGTTTGGTCTTAATATATTTAATCTTAGACTTGTAGTGGTTTGGTAATGCAAATGAAGGATCAGGTCTGTCACTTTATCATTTTGTGAAAAATTCTGGCAGAGTTTTCTCTTAGATAATTGCTGGTAGGATGTAAAATCCAGTTTCTTCATATTTGATTTTCTCCCTTCACCTCACTACTTCACTACTATGTAGTGTTAAATTTAGTTATCTTTTCTGTGTGTGGCAGGAATAGGGGAAATACTTGTAGACCATCATGCTGATGCTTTGATTGCAATCTGTAGAGATGAGAAAGCTTCAGCTACTCATTCTGTTCTTGGCTTCATTAGCAGTTCATGCGAGGTATGGACAGATGGATATTTTGAGAGGTCCTTAAATCATTGAATTTTGACCATTTAGCAGTTATCAGAAAACAGTTCTCTTCATCAGTAAGTTGCATTCAGAAGTGTTGTCTTGCTTATTCCAGAAGTGTAGGAATAACTCCTGTACCTGTTGGTGGATTGTGGTGTCCTTTCATTTGAACTTTCAGGTTTCTGCAACAGCTATTTTCTAGTATAGAAGAGTGACTATGAGCTTTGTCAAACAAAATCTGGAACCACCCATGTCCTGTACTTGTGCTTTTCAAATTTATGGGGACTTCTGATGATGGAATTCTAGTTGGGTCATTTTCAGTCTATTAAAATGAATTAAAAAATTATACAAGCCATCTCTAAAATAGAATTGTGATTTGGTCTTTGGAGAAGATTAAGGAATAGTTATGTAGTTTTATTCTGTTCCTAAGCAATTAATTTTCAGTGTCCCTTTAATTGATATCATGATGTGATGGGTATTTTCAAGTACTAAGAGTATACCTTTTTTCCTGAGAAGTTGCTTTTACTTTTATCTGTTTCTCCCACCTTCAGTATTTCTGGCCAGAGCAGAGAAGAGCTTGCTTGGCATTGCCAGTCACAAAACTTCAAGATTCATCAAAATGTCAAGGTTTCTTGGTGCACCATCAACCCTTTGAATCATTTGAGTTTTGTCTACAATTTAAAATATATCTCAATCAGTCGATTGTGCAGAGTTTGTTCTTAAGCTTTTTAATGTTGGAGAGCCAATGGAAATATCACAATTAACATGACATTACTTATTTTTAAACTAACCTTTTGTCAACAAAAAATCCCTTTGAGCTGCTTGTTTGTTGGTTGTCATGCCTCCTGTCCCAAGGGAAACCATCGCTGGCTGATTGTGTTGTGCTGTGACACTGACAGTTTTTTGCCTCAGGGAATTTTCACATATTTTCCCCAGGTAAAGAGACAGAAATATGATATCATTTTAGCTGTTTTGGGGGACAGACACAGTAAGAAAGGCAAACGCAAAAACAAGTGGGGCTCACAGGATTAACAAGTGGGCAACTGTGGGGCTCACAGGATTAACAAGTAGCTGTGAGGTAGCTGTACTCTATTCCTGGCTCTGTCATTGTCTGGTGCTACTGTGAACTGGTAAATTAACCTTGTTCTGTGACTGCAGCATCATTTATAAAGTGGGAACGATAAACCTTAGCACCACAAAGGGGCAGTGTAATTCTTTGCTAATTAATATTTATGAAATGCCAGATTCTCCATAGTTCTGCACCTTTTTAGTCATTTACATCTATGCAAAATGAAGACAAAGTGGCTGAAAAGTTCTGTAGTATTTTATACCCACTCTCTGCCAGTGTGAATGGTTATACCAGGACTGCAGCAATGGAAGATCTGTCTCAAGTGATTTTTCAAGACACTTTTGCCTAGTAGGCATAGACCTACTAATTCCAGAGTGAAAGCACCTGTAACAAAAATACCTGGAGTTCACCTTCTTAGAATACGGCATGCAGAAAAGTTATTGTGATGTTAGTTGAAGTACAAACTTGCAGGACAGTACTTCACAGCATGCTACTTTTGTGTATATTCTTAGATCCTAAGGATTAAAGTGTATGGTATTTACTGTAAAAGTGTAAAAATTAATAGCCTCGCTGAACTTTCATATCTTCATATTTTGATAAGCTTACTGATCATATATTTTTACTTCTTTTGATGCAATATTGTAGCAAGTGTTTAGGTATGATAAGGAACACAGGAGTTCAATGAACCAAAAGAATTAAAAACTTTTGGGGCTCGGTCTTTTATCTGCTTTCTTTATTTTAAAGAAGGCTTTAGATGAGCATACCAGTAATATTTCCCTTCTGGAGATCTTTCAGTTGTCCCCATCAGGTGAATGGAATCACTGCTCTGCCATGGTTCTTGGTTAGGCTGCCTGGAAGACAGCAAGACAAACTGCCACCTTAATTAATTGATGAAAACAAGAGAGAAAACAGGTACCAGAAAAATTATCAAGTTATCACAGTGAGAAGACAGGGGGTGGGGTTTGTCATTTGGCAGGAAGAGTTTTGCAGAATCTTTTTGGCAGGCTGATACTAATCAATGCCTGTTTGCCATGCCTAACCCAGTTTTTCTTGCAACTAAATATAAAACTTCTTTTGAAATCTGACTTTATGACCTATTCTAGGCTATGAGGGAATGAATAAGTATTGTCAGTAGTTTTGGACTTAAGAAAAGGAAATGTATTACTTACTAGGTTTTGGACCTACTTTTCTCATAAGCTGAAGGCAAAAAGTTATTTGTTATTTCAGCTTTATTCCTGCTCAGTTCAGGTTTCATTTGAAAAACCATGGAAAAAAGAAATTTTGTTCATTTTTTGTCCACTTGTCCTCAACACTTTGCTTTGCATGCAACAGTGGCCAGAATCATGTATATGTTAATCACAAAATTGCTTTAGTGCACATCCTTATTGCCTCTTTGACTATGGGCCTGTCACCAGGAGCTGAGCTGTACAGAATACTTTCTGATTAATCATGTTCTTCTCATCAAACACTTCCCTTGTAGAGTATCAGATAATGATCCTCCTCACTGTGAGTTAAAGGTTTTCCAATAAATAGAAACTGTGACTGTTGGAAACTCCAGACAGTGTGGTATCCATTATTTAAAGTGATAGGAAACTTTTCTGTCTGTGGCTTGTCTCTAGAAGATTATCACATGAAAATATTCACTCTTTATGATTCCAAGCCAAAAAATAGGGTAAGAGAAACACCAGATGAGGTGATATGAAGTAAGCATGAGCATGATCAGCAAGTATGAATCTATATTAAATGAATGCCCTACCTTGCAGGCTCTGTGACAATGCTCCATCTGCTGTTATTGCACAAAGAAAAATGTGTTTTCTTTCGACATCTGTTTGTGTTTGCTCATAGAGAGTGTCATGTAACTGAAATAATCCAACTCATCCTGTCATCAATACGAGGACAGAAAGACCTTCATCCCTGAGAGTAGTTCAGTTAGTTAGAGCATGGTGCTAATAACAGCAAAGTTGTGGGTTTGAGCCCGTAGGGGCCATTCACTTGAGAGATGGACTTGATGATTCTTGTGGGTCCCTTCCAACTCAGAATATTCTGTGATCCTGTTCAGTCTGTCTTCTTTAACCACTGTAATGTGTGCTGTAGTTTCTTGTCCAGTCTGTAGCTCAAGAAACAGGATTTTCCCTGCAGAGTCCTCTACAGTCTGACTTTATGGGTAATAGACATTTTTTATTACAGATTTAAATGGACCAGTTAGAAAATAGCTCTTCTTTAGTACAGAAAGTAAAACAGGTTCCAGAAGGCAAAATTGAGTGAATTAGGGAGGCAGGAAGGGAAGAGCTAAAATCTACTTTCATGCCTTGTCTGCTACATAAAGATTCAAATATTTTTGTTGTAAACCCCCTTGATTTTTGCCCTCTAAAGCAATACCTCTTTGTTTGGTAAGGCTGCAAGATGCAAGAACATGAAAAATCTGGGGCTGCCAATTTCAATGACATGATGAGTGCATTATGTATTATATTTGTATGTACACTATATATGTGTAATATGTACATTATATATGCATATTTTTATTGGAAAAACAACAGATCAGTGATCACTGATAGATAAGACAGTAGTCAGTCAATGTATATAATGGCAGTAGTTTAGTAAGGCTTTTTAGCTGTTGAGCAAAGTGAGATTTAACTCATCAAAAGAAGGGCTTATCAGAGTAACAAGTTACTGTGGTTTACCAAGCTGCTGCCTATTGCCTGGCTTGCAGTACTTTTTATGAGTTTGTCCTTAGCCCATGACAATCATAAATCAAATTTAATTTAGTTTAGTCAGCAATGAAAGAATCCCAAACTGAATTAGATTTCCTCATATTTAGATCAGAATAAGGGTAAATACACACAGTGCGGTTCTGTTGAGTCGTGGTGACCTGTTAGACCCCAGCAAGGTGAGTGCCTTATTCCTTATTCTGTTCTAGGTTGCAGAGCACACAGGGAACAGAAAAGTGGTATAATACAACAGCTGATGTAAGGATCCTAAATGTCAGGACACCATCGTTTAGTTTCTGCTTTCCCACTGACTTGAAACATGATGCTGAAAAAAATCATTACAGATCCCACAACTTAGCTTCTCCAAATGTATAATAATTCCCATCTGCTCTTGTAAGATGTTTGTACATTCTCTGACTAAAAGTTGAATTTAAAGGTATAGCCTTCCATGAAGACAGATTAAGTCAGGCTTTGTTATGTATAAGATTTTTGTGAATAGGTCCCTTAACAGTGAAAAATTCTCTATGTTATCACATAACTGACTAAGCCTAAAATGCTTTTTAATTGCAGCTTATGTGCAGCTAACACCAAATACTCCTTTAATCAAATGAAGAAAATTGTTAATGAGGGTGAAATTGAGCCTTAAATGTCCAGTTAGTGTGAGACTTACACACCGAGTTAATTTTGTTGAGATTGTTTTTTTTTTTTGCTGCACAGTGACTTCGTGAAACTACAGTGAATCATTCCATGCATGTTTCCTTGACCAGAGCTAAGAGTAACAGGGTTGGTAACCTGCTCCAGGCACAATGTTAGTACTCCAGTCAAAGTTAATATTGCTTCATGCTAATCTAGGAAACCGTACTGTCAGGTACAAATGCTTCTCTCTAATCCTTTCTGGGGGAGGCAGAAATCATGCCTGTGATTTGTTTCTGTTCTCATAGGGCATGAGGGGGAAAGCTGGCATGTTTCTTTAAATGTACATAGTCTAACATGTTTTCCTGAGAGAAGGAAAGCTGCAGATCTGTGCCTGGAAGTTTGAGCAGAAAATGGTAGTTCTGTGATAAGTAAATTTTCTATTCTTTGGGCAGTGGTTTCACAGTGATTTCTAAAAACCCTCTGACTTCTGCGCTGGTGAAATATGGTAAGGTCTTGTGTGTGTGGACTGCTGGCCCTGGATTTTCTCTGGTACATCCAGCATTGTCATTGAGCACCTCTCAGGTAGGGACAGAGAGTTTGAATGTGGCTAATGTGTAGAGCTATAAGAGACAGTGGGTCAGATACATCAGTGGAATAACACTCTCATCTTCTGAAAGTGGGGTAAAAAATGGAAGACTCGGGGGCAAAGTTTTAAATTAGAATTTATCATTGGAAGCAACATTAATTTAAACAAGTCATATATTTTCTGTTAAATATTCCCAAATTTCAATCCAATTATTTTAAATCAAAATTTACTGTTTAAATTATCCTAACACATTTTAATCCATTTTGCAACAATTCATTAAAGTCTTTATATGTGCAGGTGCAGTTAAGTTTAATCTGAACCTCAGCCTTAAAAAAATCATCACTTAGCAAGTTTCTGCAGTCTGCCCAGATCTGCGATAATGAGGAAAATATTATTTCAGGTGATTTGAGGTAGGAATGGACTGAGAGAGTTTCCCAGACTTTAAGAAATAGAATTAACAATTGGAGGTAGAACTATATTAGTTCCTAAAGCTTCTTGAGGGACATTCCAGCTTATTACTGTGTCGCTCAGTATCCCACAATGAGTTGCTTCAGGGAGTAAAACTCATTAGGAAAAAATCAGAAAGTTCAGATTTCCTCTTCAGAAAACGACTATTTTACAGAGGATTGAGTGATTAGTGCTGGAAAGTGGGAGAGAAAGGAAAGCATGAGCGAGCGTCGAGGAGACCCGCTTCCTCTTAGCAGTAACACTAAATTTGGTTGCCTTAGTCATATTGTAAAACTATCAGTAGTCAAACAAATTTACTGCAGTTTTATTCACTGAAGGCAAAGTATGAATGCATACTGGTGAATGAAATAATTTTGAAGTGTTTTTCCCTTTGATGAGTTTTCTGGATAAGTATTACACTTACTCTAAAATGTTGTCATAGAATCTTTGTTTTAATTTGCCTTTTAATCAACAAATTGTGTCATGAAGTTTAGTAAAAAAAAGCTGTTTCAGGATAAAATTAGATTTGAAGTGATACAATGTTGCAGTGGCATGATAGGATATATGTTTGATAAAGGGAAGAGCAGCTCATTTCAGATAAATTTAACCAAATAGGATGGAAGTGGTTTGTTGACTTATTAACATGTATTTAAAGGGTAATTATTGAACTACACACTAAGGAGCTTTATCAATAGTACAACACAATATTAGGCACTTAAAAATATTAATAAACATCTGTAAATAGCTACATACTCTTCTTTAGCTAATCCTAAATGATCTAATGCCCCCTGCACATCCACTGAAATGTCTGGGCACATATGGGCTGCCGTCGTGAATGAGTATTTTAGATCACTCAAATCTCATTTCTGAGATCACAGTGCAGCCTGAGGGGGAGTGGGGGCTGGTCAAACCACCACAGCTGCGTGGGTAGCAGGCAGATGCCCCTCTTTGGGTTGGGGCGTTTCCCCTACGTGCTCACCCCTCCTATTGGAGGTGTGGCAGCTCTGCCTCCGTGTGGAACCATGTCCCTTACTACAGTTCCTCGATGCACATACTGGTGACAAAACAACCACGAGTTTATGTACACAGACCCCTCCATGTGGGTCCCTCCTTGTTGCCCCCCATATGACAGCCCACAAGCTGCACACAGGCTTCTCACAGCATTTGAGATACAACTCTGGCAGGCGCAGGCAGGGTCCTGAAAGCAGGATGCCAGCAGGGTGATTTATGGCAGTGCCAAAGTTTGACTGCTGCTGTCATAACTCCAGTGCATGTCTTGTTTGCTACAGATTTTCCTGCTGCTTTTATACTTCTTTTCAGGCTGACTCCTCCTTTTTTCCCAAACTATCTTTGTAGTTACCCAGTTTGTGTTTAATCTGGTTGATGTTTCCCTTCCTCTTTAATATGACCAGCTTCCTCTTTAGCACGACCAGTTTTTGGCCAGGGGCCTCTGGATAGTTTTGTGTATTCAATACATACACACAGCCCCTACTATTTACATTCATATTTTAGCAGATATTGTAATCCAGGCAATTTGCCAAGGGCGGGCCATGCAGCCACCCTCACAGCACCCACATCTATTAAATGAGTATTTCTGCTACCCTACATAGCTTATCACATAGTTGAATTCTGTGAATTCAATGAATATCTGCGCTTATATGAGATACTGCATGAGCTGACAGTCTAGAATATCTCATGCAACTCTATAGTGCAGTCATCAGAGTTCATTACCACAGAAAGGATTCCATAATTAAAATTTATACAAAAATTATTATAAAAAAATGAGTAATCAGAAGGGAGAGTCTGACAGAATCTTTCTGCATCCTAATAAAAAGGCTAACAATCATCCAAAGTTCCAGAAATATTAAATAATTAGTTTTAATTTTTTATAGTTATGTTTTCATATTTTAATTAACTCTTATACGTACAAATTGGTAATTTGTTCTTGACAGTAGTGTTATGTTTCCTATGTGTTTGTGAAATTGATACCCTCATAGATAATAGCAGTTGAATAAACCATATTCAACCTGATGGTTCATAATTGTTATTCTAACTCATAAGAGGAAAATGGAATGGTAATACCTGTAGCTTTGAGGATCAAAAAGTTTGACTTATTCTCCTTGCTCCTATTTCACTGCTCCCGAATACTAGTGTGGCTCCCAGCCGTTCACTGGGCATCCTCATTGAGCTGCTTCACAGCAGCTTCTTCTGGGACAGATTATCTATGGATAAGGTTCATTCCAAAAGTTACTATTTCTCTTCTTTGAGGTTCTTTTCTCAAACTACTGCCCCCTTTTTTTTAATTCTTTTAATGTCTTTCAGTCAGTCCCTTTCCTTTGCCCTTCATCTTTTCTGTTCCCTGTCTCTTCTTATCCTTTATCTCCTTTGTGTGAACTTTTCTCTGTGGAACAGAAGATCTTGCAGATTTTATTGCTTTACTGAAGGAAGTATCTTCTTTTTATATTTTCTGCAGTTTACTTTAAGGAAGATTTTAATCATAATAATTTTAATATCCTTTGCTATTATATTACGTATTTCTCCAGATGTATAAATGCAGCATAAAAATTGGTAAGCACTGTTTTTAAAATGAACTTTCTTGCATGTATTCCTTAAGGCATCTGATTCAAGATTTTCATCTGCACCTGACTATAAAGTTCTGGGTTTTTCTGTGGTACCCAGTTTTCCTGGGATTGTTCACATTTCCTCTTGCAGAAATGCTTCGGAAGTGTAGTAGTCCTGAAACGGGTATTGGGCATTTCAAGCTTAATGTTCTATTCCAGGGGAGACAGAAAAAATCATGGACTGCTGTCTTGATAGCAAGATATCATGATACCAAGGTAGGAAAATAATTATTAACTTCAACTCTGCTGCATCTTGCAGGTAGATTTGTTTAAAAAAATTGATCTAAGAGCATTTATGTCAGTGTTGCTTGTGCAGGAATCCCCAGATGAAAAAACTTTCAAGTCCTAAATCCTCTTCATACTCACTTTATTCGCTGTTGACTTTCTCCTCAGAATACTTTTTATTTTTTTTTACTTTTGATTCTCCAGTCACTTAAATAACATTATAAATGAGTGACTACATTTTTTTCATTTAATTATTCATTCAAGTAATGTATGGCATATTAGAGAACACATGGTCAGCAATTCACTGCATTGAGAGCAGGCGCAATCTGAACTTCTGAACTTGGAAGGCAGCAGAAAGGTTGTAGACCTTGCTGCTTTTGTAGCAGTGGGAGGATGGAGGTAGATGGCTAGACCATGTCAACTTTTTTACTGGAATATCCCAGTGTCTGTTTCTCTGTGAAGCAGAGATTTTCTCCTCGTTTCTCTGAAGCAGAGAATTTCGGTGTTGAATGTTTTCCAAATTGCACAGAAGCAGCGATAACAAAATTTCAGTCAGGATGACCTGGTAGGAAAAGCACAGGGTAGGAAAATCAGAATGCGTGAGTGCTGTTCTTACTCTGCTACAGGCACCTTAAATAACCTTCAAAAAGCCCATGAGTTTTCCTTATTATTTCTCTTTGCATGATATCTAATTCACAAAGATAATATGAGCTTTAATATATTTGTCTTTGCAAAGACTAAGTTCTTGAAAACAAGGTATTATAATAATGCAAAGTATTAATTCTTTGACATTTTTAAAAACTAATGACAAAGTATTTCTTTTTTGTTGTAGCTTGTGTGCAAAATTAGATTCGTAGTAATGGCTGAGTCAGTACAAAACTGATTAGATCTGAGTTAGCAAGATAAAATAAGCTTTAATTTCCTATTTACAGCTTTTGTGGGGAGGAATCGATAGATTATTTATTGAACAGTACTGCAAATAAAAACCTTTTTTTTTTTGAATGATGAACCTTTTGTACTTCGGACATGTAACAAATCTTGCATTTTATTTTCAATGTAACCATCAACTAAGTTTGACTAATCCATATTTCTATAGCCTTTATCTGATTAAAAATGATCAATTTACTGGACCATTTTCCTATCTACTATTTAATCAGTAATTGGTTTCAAATGAAAAAAATACTTCTCTCTAAAAAACGCATTAGTCTTCTAGTGTCTGATAAGAGGTGCATACTGAGGTTATATATGCATAAAAATCTAATACCCATAAACTGAATCAGTAACTGTTGTGACAGACTTGGGCTGTGCGTGACATTAAGAAATTTTTGGAATTTGGTGTGAGACAGAAAAAATATTATTCCTGGGAGCAGGAAAAGTCAAGTACAGTTTCACTGCTGCAAGTGCATCACTGAGTATGACTGGTGGTCTGTCATCATGACTTGCATCATGCTAAGTGACTGACCTAGCTTACCTTAACATAATTTCCACATAAAAATGAACTTCATTCCTGGGATACTAAAAAAGTTTATTAGGCTCTCAGCTTGCTGGGATCTTTTAGTGTCACTCTCGTACATAAGGAGGGCAGTCTAATACGAAGGCCGTAGAAAAGCATTGTGAAAAATTTGTCTGGACCCTTGCACCAAACACCTGAGAATGTTAAAAATCCAGGAGAGATTGTGAAGCGTCAATTGAAATGGTTCCTAGATGGATAAAAGGGAAAGCACTTATGAAAATAACAATGCATGATGATGTGTTTTCTTATTACTGTAGCCTACAGTGTATGTTAGTTGTCTCATCAAGCCTCTGAGAAGCCTAGCAATGGTGGGTGGATCACTACAGACCTGACTGAGTGTCCATGACTGGGTTTCCATGGTTTTCATGCCTGTCTGCCTTTGAGCTTCCTGTATATTCTAGCAAACATAGAACATTTTTTTTTCTTCCTGTTCTTCTGCAGTCATCTCTTTTTCATAGAAAGCATACTTCAGAATAATTCACAAAGAAACAAATCCATATGTTGTATAGCTGTCAGGGGGAAAGTGAAGATAGCCTGATATACTGTAGTCTCCTCCCAGGCTTCTCTGGACAGACAGGCCTTTACCTAAAAAAAAAAAAAAAAAAAAAAGAAAACCAAACAAAAAGTTCCCTTTTTACATTCTCACCTTTCATGGACTTAAGAGGAGATTGGCTTGGTCACAACATCCACAGTGATGGATCTGAATAGCTCTGTGGCTCTTAAAGCATTAGTGGTCTGTGATGAGCAGTACAAGACAGTTATGAAGGATGGATGGATGGCAATTTTGGTGAAGCTCTCTAAGCATTTGCTATATATCTCTTTTTAGTGTATCTGCTTACCCATTTTATCACTGATATAAACACAGTGATGGTCTGCATTTTCTGGAAGAGTAAACGTGTAATACCATAAATTATTCATCACACCTGTGTATTTCAACCAGAACAGGAGACAATAAACAGCAAGAAAACAGTAATAAAGGCAGTGAAACCTGTATTAGAGTCCATTCTTGTTAAGGTACTGGAAGACATAAGAGATTACCCCAAGTTGCCCACACATATATTCTACTTCTTTTTATTATAAAAAACCATTCCCATTAAACAGTGCATGTCATTGATCCCTTGTGGAGCAACTTAAGGTTTGAGCAGAGTTGACACTTTATGAATGGGACAGAGTTACGCAAATGTTCCATGTCAGCACTCTTATTTTTTTGGTATCTAAATCTTTCTGAATAAATTCATTCCTCCAGTCAAAATATTATCGTTATTTAGTTTTGGCAGGGGGGAGTTACATTGATTTAGGGGCTTGCTCAAATGCAAAATATAGTGGGTTTTATATATATATATATATATATATAAAATAACATTGATTTTTTTAGGCTTTTTTTTATGCTTTAATACCAGGCTAAAAATTCTAGGCTATGTTCAAGTAAGCATCTTAATTCAGGGATCATGTTCTGTCTCTGATCCTATGACTGTCATTGCTAATGCTTATATTAACATACTCATATCATGGTGTTATAGTTAGATCATACAATAATCTCTGACATTCCTTGTTGCCTTTTATAAGGATATTAACTCCAGAATTCAAACACTCTAAAATTGAAAAAAGGAGAGAGTTTTGATACCTGAAACTTTAATAGAGCAATTGTACACAAAACCTAATGAAGAAATTAGGAGAAAAAGGACATTTTGTAGTCAAGGATAGATCCATCCGTTTTCTGATCTTGGAACACTGTAGTATCTTACTGCTTTATTAGATAAATTTATTCTTAGTGTCAAGCCTTGCTTCTCCAGAGTCTTATCAGTAGAATGTATATAAAAGGATTTGGGAACGTAAATCAGTTAGGTTTATAGTATGACAGGGCAATCTGGATTGGAAGGAAACACAGGAGATCTCCAGTCCAACCTCCTTCTCCAGTCAGGATCAGTTATGGGGTTGGACTGGGCCACTCAGCTGGGCCTTGAAAACCTCAAAGAATGGAGGCAGCACGGCCTCTCTGAGCAGCCTGTTCTGCTGTTTGCACTCACGGAGAAAGGTTTTTCCTAATATCCACTCTAAACTTCTCTTGTTCCAGCTCAGCATGCAACACTGTAAAGAGCCTGTCTGTCCTTCCCATAACCTCCTATGGGTGCAGACAGGCTGCTGGTAGGTTTCCTGAAGTCACTGCTTCTCCAGCTGAACAAGCACGGCTCCCTCAGCTTCTCCTCACAGCACAAGCAGCCCCCAACAATCTTGGTGTCCCTCTGCTGAACTTGCTCATCATCTTTCCTGGCAAACCAAAACTGGACACAGTACCATAGATGTGGTCCAACACGTACATAGCAGAGGCAGATCATCACTTCCCTTGATCTGTGCTGCTGCTGACACAGCCCAGAACGCCGTTGGCTTTCTTTGCTGGCAGTGCAAGCTGCCAAACAGTGTGTCCACCAAGGCTGCCGGGACCTTTGCTGCACAACCGCTTTCCTGCTTGCCAGGAAGTGCACTTTAAAGTAAAGATCCTGAAATGAATACATTAAATATTTTATTCCAATTTCCAAGAAAGATATTTTGACATATCTTTTTTTCTTATGTTTTCTTTGAACAATTAAAACTCAATTACATTGTTCTAATTTTGCAAAGAACTAGGGCTATGACAGAACTGAACACCATTCTGTCTGCATTTCTTAAATCAGTTGTAACTGCTAACCTATCCTCCCTCTCAGGAATATCCTCTCAAAAGGTTTAAATAATATTATTCTATTTATTCAAGTCAGCTTGATTGATACATGTTACGATTCTCATATTTTACTGAGATTTTATAGGATAGGAAAATAGAATATGTAAATTGACTGTGCAGGAAGAAAAATGGTCAGAATTGTAAAAGTGAAGCAAAAATACTATCTGCCGATAACCAGAAGTTATTCTTTTACAATTGACTTGCAAAACAGGAACAGGATTTGTACGTTTCAATCGTACCAATAAACAAACAAATGAAACCCTTATGCAGCATTTTATGCAGGATACTGTGGACTTTATAGCTTATTTTTTTTGGTATTTGTAATGAGAAAGGACAACAGATTTGAAGAAGCCAGCATTAAACCATAAATTAATGAACTGTAATGTTTTTAAATCCCATTGTGAGCTAATGTTAGATTGTCATTGGTTAAATGCTTTCAAGGACTGATATTAATAACACTCTAAAGTGAGAGATGTCAGTTCCCTAATGGAATGGGGCCATTCAAGCAATATATTTGAAGACTGGTCAGCAAGCTAGCAAGAGCAAAGTGTATGCATGGAGGCAAGGGAAAAGGAAGATCAGAGGATCATCACTTAATCCTTCCATCTTAGATTGTCAGAGATGAGAGAATAGATCAGTTTTTCACAAGAACACTTTGTCCTGCTGGGCTGGTGTGATGCTGCAGTTCCAGGAACAAAAGTGACAGAGGAAGATATTTATTACAATACTGCTCTGAAAATGACATAAAAGAAAGTAAAAAAATCCTTCTCCCTAATTACAAAACAGAAGTTGTTAAAAATGTGTCTGTGTCTTCGAATTTTATAGTATCATACCACAGGTTTTCTTCACTCCCCATTCTTAAGAGTGGGCATCCATTTCTGCCATGTTCCACTGCAGCTGCTTAAAAAATGGAGATTAGAAATGAAGGCGAAACAAGTCTTTAAATGAAAATGCAGGGGTATTGTAGTAGGGCATGATGGAATTTAGCCAATTCCTGAAATAATAACTAGATTGATTTTTTTTTTTTTTTTAGAAATAATGAGACTATACTTGAAGGCATATACTACTGGGTCTGTATAGTTTCAGACTATAACTTTCTTTTTTGTTTGAGGAGGTGAAAGTACATTTGTGCCAAAACTGTACTCAGCAGAGCCTCTGGACTCAACAGAGATTCTGCCTCCTTTCCTGTCTTTCTGTCGTTATAATGTTCTCTTTGGCCAGAACCCATTCTCTCTGAGCTAAATTAGCTGTGATAGAAAATGAGATTGGTGTGGAGTCTGACATTACAGTGCCAGCAGTGTGCTGCACCGAGGAAGCTGCGCAGTGGTAAAGCCAAGTGGAGTGCTGGAGGCTTAAGGATTGCTTGAAAGGCATGAAGATGGCTTGTATTAATTCCTGATAGATGGTGCGAGGAAGTACGAGGTGGGAGAAATGTTGATATTTATATTCGGGATACTATTGGAAGCTCTGCCCAGACTAGTTATGCTTCTGGACATCAAAATTACTCATGTATTTACAGGAACTGGTAGTGTCTGTACCCAGGCAGCATCTTCCCTGTTGCTGTTACAAAAAGGGATTTCATTTGGAAAACAGGAATGGAGAAAATGCTTCTATTTTAAAATAAGAGCTGTGGAGATTACAGGGTGGGTGGTGCAGGGATAACCAAAGATGTGCAAGGATGTAATTGCTGTCTGAAAAGAGCACCATATTTTAAAACAAACCAACAAACCAGACCAAAGCAAACCAATATTTTTCATAATGCAATGGTTTCACCTTGGCCTAGGAACATACAGTAGTACAAAGATGATTAAACCAAAGGGCTGCACTTTTTCACTACTGGAAAAAATGATCAGAAGATCATGACTGCTAGTGGGCATGTAGGGAGATTTACAGCCTGCATAAGTAAGTCAGGTGATGTAGATTCATGCTTTGAACCTGTTTTCTGCGCGTCAAGGTGCACTCCCTCCTCTAGCACACACTGTGACTGATGGTTTTGGTTGTGAGTTTAAGGTCACACTCTAGTATAATCGGTTGATTGCATGATTATTCTGCTGTTATTGTATCAACTTTGGTGTTGACACAATTGGTGTCAGACTTCTTTGTTCTAAAATGGAAAAAGAACATAATCTCCTATATAGCCACAGGGATGTATTCTAAACCAAATAATAAATTCACAATGACCAAAAAGGTAATAATGCGAATACCCTGCAGGGTCTTCCTCCTATTAAACTTCTAAGAGAGATGGATTTGCCTTTCATAGTATTTTATTGGTTAAAGGTAATGACAAAAAGTAGTCCAGTCCTCACAAATTTTCAGAAGATGATATCATGACCCATAAAAGGAATATATAAGTCTTTACATTTATTAGTTTTTACATGAAAGACTGTTACTTTCTGTTAGAAAGTAGCATATTTATTAGTTGTCTGAAAGCAATGGAACAGTGAATTTTTACTTTTGGTTTAACAAAAAGGACATTGTATGCTTTTGGCAAAATATTTCTTAGGAAATCCACATTTAAAAGGAAAGGAGGAGGGTCTATTAAGAACACACATGAGGTATACACTGTGTGGTGACATGGGATCACATGGGAATGTAACTGATTCTGACAGCTTTTCTGTTTTAATGGTATTGCTGTTATAGAAAATCCCGGATAAGAACTGCTGCAAGCTTGCACTCCTTTCACCTACCTATTCTGTGTGAAGCAAAATGTTCAATAGTTCTAGCATTCCTGGGTGTAGTTTACTTGGATTTTCATCATGGAGAGAGAGCTGTGCTTTATCATGGTGACAGCAGAAGCTCTCAACAACATTGTGCCTGGCATCAGTGCAGAAGGTGCATGTGGCTGTCACAGACAAAAGGAAAAGAAGATAGCATGGATTAAAATAGTTTTTTAGGTGCTTTTGATGATGTTTGATGGCACTTTAAAAAGCTTAAAAATCAGTAGTGGGCCACATACTCATTTTGAAACTGTCACTGCAGAGACAATCACAAGGGCTTGTGAGGCAAGGATCATCATCTATGTCTTCTGCCTGTGTGTGCAGTGAGAACTCCAGTCCCTTTTTAGAAAGACAGAGCAGAAATTGTGTAGATGTCTGACTGCCAGCACAACACTGGGACTGATAGAGAGAACTGATTTCTACTTTTTCCTTCCCCATATGGACTATCAGAGGAGCAGTGAAGAAAGACAGTTACTGCTGTTTCCCATGCTTCAAGTTTCTTTGTGTACAAAGAGAAAAGAAAATATGAAAAAAAAGTGAAGAGATAGTGTGCCAAATAGGAAAAGAAAGCAAAGCTGAATAGCAAGGAAGATCAAATATCAGCTGATGACAGTGAATATTGAAATATATGTCCATCCTTGAAAGACACAATTTCTGGTGGCCACCCCACACTTTACCCTTAGCAAGTGTGAGAGATCTCTTGTATTTACTGAGACTCCTTTCATCCTGTCTACAAGAACTCTTCAAATCTGCATCTGCCCATCCCTGAACTATAAATTCCATCCCCAGATCAAAATCTGTCCTCTTCTGCATCTCTTCAGCCCTATTATTTTTGATCAGGATTAGTTGTAATTTTTCTCTTCTCTGGCCTTGTTTGGCAGAGTGATGCCTCTTTTCTAAGTGTGGCATAGATGGTGCGGAAGAAAGGTTCACAGGATATGTCCCCATCACTCCTTCAATGGGAGAGGTCAAGCTTGATACAGAACTGGCCTGATCTGCTGCTTCTCTCTGCTTTCCTCCAGCCCTTGCTCCTGGGAGAACAGTGTGACTCCAAAGAGAAGCTCTTTTCCTCCATTTGCGAAGGACACTTAGTCAGAAATATATTTCCAAAGGAAAACTGGAATTATTGGAAGGACTGGAGAGCTGCTCAGCCAGCTGCAACCACGGTGGCATGACTCAAGAGCAGCATAGGCAATGCTGTAATAAGCAAGATGCTGCCAACTGTTACTTCATCTGCCTTGAGAGTTTGGGAGTAAAGAAAAGAGGAAAAGAAAGGAAAATGCAGCCAAAGACACTTAAAATCGTTTGAGTTATATAAATCAGGCAAGTTAAAAAGACAGAACCTAAGTGTTATTCCCCTCCAAGGGAGTTCTGGGGATAACTGAAAGCGGGGAGCAAAGTCATAAAGAAAGATGAATTAACAATTTTTCTACAACATGAGTTTTTTTGGGTAGACAGGACATAAGCTTATATTGATGTCTTATTTTTCAAGACTGATAAATGTAAATACAGAATATAATCCTTAAAGAATAATATCTATCAAGAGGTTCATACCTGGCTTTAACATTGTAACTCTGCTGGGTGTTAATGCATGAAACAAAAGTAATTATGTTTATGTGGTTGTTGGTTTTTTTTTGTTTGGTTGGTTGGTTGGGTTTTTTTGTTACTATCCCAAACTGATTTAAGCAGTTTATTTTTAACTGTACATTACTGAAATTATTTTGGATTGTACATAAGTAATTCAAAGCTCAGAGTAGCTAGTAAAAACAGGGGTATTACAGATCATGAAAGATATCTACTTCCATGGTCAGGAGCCATTACAGCTGTGACTTTAAATATTGAAAAGATTTTCCCTACAAATATGTCTGTTAGCAATGATGATGTTTAGCAGGGGTACAGGAGGCCAGTGCAAAGCAGCCTGCCCTGCACAGCTCTGCTCTAATGGGCGTGTGTGACTGATGAGAGCCATCAGTTCTGCTTAGTGGTTGCCCTTCAAGGGAGTTTGGCTCAGGTCAAGATGGAAGGACTGTATTTATAACTGCATGTCTCTAAATATCCCAGATCTTCACATAGAGGTTCAAAATAAGAAGGAATGGAGTTGTGGTTGTATATGAAAGACTAACCAGAAAAGTGTGGACAGATTTCTAAAGAATTTTCTTGTCCATGTGACAAAGGACAGGCAGTAGCCTGTATTTCCTATGTAACAGACTTCAGCTCATGCCTCTTCCCATTCATTGTGTGAGAAAACAAAAGTCTTATTTGAGTTACAGTGCTAAGGATGGAGATATTGACATGTGGAGACATGACTTTCTGCATGTAGCCAACCTACTATAGTAGTGCCACCTGCAAAGAGAGAGGATCACTGTAATCAAAGCTCTCGGCAGCGTGCAGAGAAGTAGCAGATGAAGAGGCGGGAAGTTGACATAAGAGCTGAGGAGCATCCAGCCAGGGGCAGTGCTGGTTTTTATGTGGAAAAAGATCACGCACAGGGAGCTCAGCAGCTAACCGAACATAGGCAAAGCCTGGGCCCAGTACATAGAAGCATTTTTGCTGGGGACTGTCAGTACATCTGCACTGCAAAATACTAGCCCACCGAAGTAACGAAGAAAGCTGACTGTCGCTGCATGGAATTCTGCCTGGGATTGCTTTTCTTCTCAGGAGCATTATATAGCCTATCCTGTGCACCAGCCAACTAACCTAAAGCTTCACCTTACAGGATCCAGTGCACTACGGTCATATCCTGATTCACAGAGCAAAGAGGTTGAGGCTGATGAAAGTTCTGACGGCTGATAAATCTGAGCATTTGTTACAGATAGTGGCTTTAGCATAATTTATGGGCACGTCCCTGGCTCTTCACATCAAAGTAAAATGAGGGATTGAGAAACTATTCATAACAAAAATATCTATCTGACATGAAATGAGGTTGTCTTAAGAATGTATCATGGCACTAAAAATGTCCAAATGTTTTTGCCATCTTGAGGAGATGTGAGATTTCAGACTTATGAGAAGTGATGTGCTACAATAGCTAGTCCAGGGGTTTTGGGAGGTTTTGTCAGTCTGTGGTGGGTTGACCTTGGCTGGATGCCAGATACTCACCCAGCTGCTCTATCACTCCCCTTCCCAGCCATAAAGGGGAGAGAGAATAAGATGGGATAAGGCAGATTATTAAGGCAAAAGAAAGGTAAAATCTCATGCTTGCAAAAGCAAAGCTGAAGATAGCAAGGTTTATTCTCTACTTCCCATCAGCAACAATTTCTGGCCACTTTCCTGAGAAGCATGACTTCAGCACATGTAATGGTTTCTTAGCAGTCAGCCATTGGAAATAACAAATGCCGCCCTTCCTGCTCCTTTCCTTAGCTTTTATATCTGAGCTGATGTCATATGGTATGGAATATCCCTTAGGTCAGTGTGGGTCAGCTGGCCTACTTTGTATCCCCTCCCAGAATCTTGCCCTTGATTAGGGAAGGAACGTTACAGTGCCGATGCTGTGCTCAGCAGTAGCCAAAACACCGGTGTGTTAACAACACTCTTCTAGCCGCCAATGCAAAGCACAGCACTGTGGGGGCTGCTGTGGGGAAATGAACTCCAGCTCAGCCAGACCCATTACACAGCTCCAAGCTATTCAGCTCTAGATGTGTGGTCAAGGATTAAAGACTGGATGGAGATTTCTGGATTTGTCTGAATGGGAAGAGCAGCAAGTGAGAGTGTAGCCACTGCAGTTGCTGAGAAAGGCCTTTTTTTTAGAGACAGCTTTTTGATTGTATTTTAGCAGCTAGTTCACCTGAACAGTGAACACCATCTCCAGTGCAGATCTTGTGAATGTGGAACTACAAGAGCTTGGAGACATGCATGGCAGTATTGTAGCCCACTTGCTGTTTTGGAAGCACAGTTTACTACTCCAGTGCTACCCACTGAACCTGCTCAAAGTTGGATTTCTCAGCTTTTAGTGCAGGAAGAGAATAATCAAATCCTGAAAGACTTAAATAAAATCTCTATCATCTCTATAAATCTATATTATCTCTATAAATTAGTAAATATACTACATGTGAAAAAAAAACCACTTGAATGCTGAGAATTTTAATGACCTGTGAAAGGATTTTTTGCTTTGAATCACGTCGTGGATACTGTGTACACACCACGGTGTCCTTGAGAACCTTCTGCTCTGAGAGCACCAGTAATGGACATGGATGCTGTGAACTGTGCATCAGGATTAGCCTGTCTTCTTTGCCCACTGACTGTGAGGGGACACTGCTTGAAAACACATATGTAAACTCAAGGTCTTTCCAACACAAATGGTTGTTCTTGCTTTTTTGTGAAGTTGCATGAGGATCTTGGAGTTGTTAGACTCACCACTAGAACAACATCCATGTTAATGAGGAACCTATGACATGGCATAGAGGAGGCAGAAGATATTATGTTTCAAGGACAGAAAAACAGCCTTGAAAGAAAAACTGCTGTGTTTCAACCTTACAGTAAGATGCTGCTTTGATGTTATTGCAACAAGACTGTACTTTTCAAAAGTGTCTAAAAGATGTCTTTAAATGTGAGCCATAGGAAACTGCAAAGGTTCCTGCTAATTGGGCCACTCCACTTGATAGGCTTGTGGTATGAGTCACAGGTGAAACCAAGTTGTAGGTTCATAACATTGTTTTATTCATAAATCTTAGCTGAGAGATACAGAAGTGAATTTTGCTTTTAGACATACAAGAGGAAAGATGAGCAATGGGCTGCACTTTTTGGAAACCTGAGAGTTGTGCTGAAAAGATTCAAAATGATTCCCTGCTCAGCAAAACCTCACCTGCAGAGCTGCAGTCCGCAGAGGTCAGCAGTGATGGAAGACCAGAGCCTTTCCCTCAAACAGGCAAGAAATATGTAACCTTACTGAGCAGGTTAGGAAATAAGAACAGCTGCTGCTCACAGAATCAAAGTATGATAAAAGGCAAGGGCTTCCATCTGATGGTGAGTTCAGGACTCAGTTGGGTCTCACAAAACCTGACACACAGTTTGGGAGGAATCATGTGGCTTGAATCAGCAGCAGTGGCTGTCCCAGAGGCTCAGTGATTTCTCACACTTGTGACAGGCAACTGCTGGAGAGCTGGCATGGCTCACCATGCTCTCCAGGACTGTACAGGTCCTGCTTAGTTCCTGCAGGCTTTGTAGATGGACATTTTCTGCTCTGAAAGGGTAGCAGGACACTTTCAAAACCAGGGAGATGATACTGAGTGCTGCTCTACCTTGACACTGTCTGGGGGTGCTGGGGAAGATGCCAAAGCTGGTTGTGCTCCTGCCTTGGAGTGCTGTCTAATAAATTCCTCCAGGTGAGGAACCTGGGAGCTGCTCATTCTAGTGCTCTCTGTGGCACAACCTCCCTCCCCCCTCCCTCCCCCCGCCAGATCACCCACAGGGCAGCAACAAATGCCAGGCTGAGGTGTACAACAGTCTGATTTCCTCCTCCTAGGTGCTACAGATGGTCAACTGCTTCTGCACAGTTTGTGTAAAACGATTATCCTGCTCCAGTAGATTTTTATAGCCTCTCTGCAGAGATGTAAATGTTTATCCAGAGTGGTAAACCTGAATGTATGTCTCAATCTCAGCTCTGCTGCAGCTTCATCCAGAGAAGGAACAGGTCAATCACCATACAGAGGTGCTGTGTACCATCCTTCGAACCCACTAATCTTAGCCATATTCACATGAGATTAAACTGCCTACAAGTGTGGGGATTCTCTCTTTGAAAGCCGTGTAAAATCGTGGAGATCTGGTCCATAAAATCTGTGTTTCTACTCCCTTTGATAGCTTTTATTGGAGTGGCCAACACTTAATGAGGCCTCCGAAATGTTTGTGCTGTTCTTGTGGGTACTTGAGGACCTAAACCAAGTCCTGATTGTGTTCTCAGTTTTATTCTGCTATATTTGGTCAGCTTTTTTAATGTTCTCTTGCTGAGAATAAGCATCATCTCCATGATTTTCCTTTGAATTTGTTTTATATATCATCTTTACAGTGCTCTGTAAGAATGCTGACCTCATGGCACTGCATTCCTGTTTTCAACTCAAGTTGGAATATGCAATTTGCATAAGGCAAGTAAAAACCATCTTATGCCTTCTTTCAAAATATAGGTTAGAAAGCAGAGAGGTATAATATGGAATGAGGCTGCAGAAGAAAACACGTATCTCACAAAAAATCATTAAAAGCAAAAGCAATATATATTTAAATGGCAAGAAAATCTCTAGGGGCTGTGGAAACACAAATGCACAAATACTCTCAGATCAATATCAGGAAAGCTAATACATAGCATAGCTCTCATGGAGACAGTGAGAAGGTGCACAGTGAAGCTGGGGTGGGTCATGAAGAGGATTATATTCACCCCTCAGGTGCAAAGAATAAAGTCCCCTCTCCCAGCATTTGTCCAGCTATCCATAAACTAAGTGAAAATGAGAACCTGCCTTGTCTAGCCATATCTGATGGGAAGCTCACTGTTTACACCTGCTTCTCGTGTTTACCTTATTGCATTTCTCTGCCTCCTTCAATTTGAGAGATGAGTAATCCTGAGCTGTGTTAGCATGATGAAGTTAAGGATCTGATCACATAGCAGCTGTAACTTTGCAAAGTGCTGGACAGTATTTGAAATATGGTATTTCTTTACTATTTATATGTTTTGCAGGTAGCTACTGTGTCTGTCAGTATATTCTTTTAATCAAAGTTCCCTTTCTCTCAATCCTTTGAGTGCCTTGAGGTGCTCTGTCTCCTGGGACAGGCACTCATAGGGTGATGTTACTGAAGTAGAAGGAGTGCTTTCTCTGAAATCTTTTCTCTCTTTTAGATGCTAAGAGTTTGCTAATGTTGTGTGGCTGTTTTGCACAGCTGCTGTGATGCATAATCCTGTTTTAAGTGGCTATCTTGATGCTGCTTTGCATTACAGGAAGGCACTAAGCCATTGAATTTCTCTTAGGGCAGACCTGATATGTCAGTCCTGGTGAACAGGCATTTCCTGTGTCATGTTGCAGTCGTCTGACCTGGAATGCATAGTCTTGTCTTTGAAGATGACTGTTTCTACCTTGGTCAAGGGGAAGTTTATATTTTGTATGAAAAAAATGCACATAAGAAATCACGAGAGAATCAGAAATCCTCGCTCTGTTTAGGCTCAGCTGGAATTTAAGTATTGTCTTCAATGGGGCCTTAGAGTGAATCTGAGACTTGCTGCTTAATTACTCCAAAAGGCAAAGCTCAGGCTTGCAAGTCTATTTTTATCTCACTGTCCTTCTTTATTCCTTCTCTCACCTCCTTTCTTTATTTATTTCCTTAACAAAGCAGTACTGTCCGTATTTTTCTTCTGCTTATACTTAGCTCTAATTTTACATATAGGCAAAATGGAGTGTGGCTGCCTACTTGGCTTTATCCCAGTGTTAGACCTGGCATCTATTGCCTGCTGCCAGGAGAGTTGTTGAGATACGTAGGCTGATAGCAACTGTTGGCCGAGAAAAAAAAAAAGGTAACGAAAAATCAATAGAAGAAAAGTTGCTTCTTTCAAATGCCTAACCCTGTTCTTCATCCCACCTGGTACTGCAAAATAAGAAAGATATTAAGTTATTAGAGAGTGTCCAAAAGAGGGCAACAAAGATGGTGAAGGGCCTGAAGGGGAAGCCGTATGAGGAGCAGCTGTGGTCACTTGGTCTGTTCAGCCTGGAGAAGAGGAGATTGAGGGGAGACCTCATTGCAGTCTACAGCTTCCTCATGAGAGAATGAAGAGGGACATGCAGTGATCTCTTCTCTGTGGTGACCAGTGACAGAATCCGAGGGAATGGCCTGAAGTTGTATCAGGGGAGGTTTAGGCTGGATATTAGGAAAAGGTTCTTCACCCAGAGGTGGTTGGTCACTGGAACAGGCTCCCCAGGGAGGTGGTCACATCACCAAGCCTGACAGAGTTCAAGAAGAATTTGGACAAGATACCCTCAGGCACATGGTGTGACTCTTGGGGATGGTCCTGTGCAGGGCCAGGTGTTGAACTCGATGAACCTTGTGGGTCCCTTCCAACTCAGCGTATTCTGTGATTCTGTGTGATTCTGTGGTAGCAAAATAACCTGGCCTTATCTTCTCCTCCTCTACTGGTACTTATGTTGCTAAAAATACTCAAATCAGCTCTGCTTATAGGCTTTTCTCCAGTGACAGTTGAGACTAGTTTTACTGGAATTAAAGAAAAGCCCTCACTCCTTTGACTTGAATGACCGTTGGATCTGGTTAGAGCTTGTTAGACACCTATATCTAATCTATATATCACCTATATCCATCTATTTAGGCTCACATCAAGTAAAATACAGCCATGGGAGTCCTGTCTGCGGTATTCTTTAATGTGTAAAGACATTTTTGGCAATTTCATATCCTAGTGTCTTAATGCATCTCAATTGTTTTTGGTTTCTTTCTTCGCTTAACAGAGGCAAATAGGGAGAAACTTTTAAGTGGTCTTTGGAGCTATTTTTGTTTTGATATTTAGACAGCTGAGATTTAAATAAAAATGTTGCTACTTGCTTTTTATTAAATTTTGGGCCGTTCATATAAACCAAGATTGTTCATGCCAAACCTGTAGACTAGCTAAGAGCTTCTGGGCCATACTCCAGGCTTGTCTATTTTGTGCACTGTTATTCCTTTGATCTTGTTGAACACATTTTGCCTTTGGTCATACTCATTTTAGTTGGTGCAATAGTAAAAGGAGTTAGTTTATCTGAAGGAGTTGGAAAACATTGCAAAGATGTTTAAAGATTTAGCAAAGGTCAGTAGAAACTGCAGTTGTCTCCTGCTAAATTTATGATGAGTTCACAGCACCAGTTAGTTGCATTACCTGATGTCCATTGCTTAACAGCCTGCTGTGTTCTGGGTAGTTTTATAAGTGATTCTGTCCTCAAAGCTTCTGTGCATTTGTGAACTGTAAAGGTCTATAGCAACACTTATGCAAGTTTATGGTTTCCTGCCAGTAAATTTCAAAAGTTGCACTTAACAGCAAAAATCCACTTTTCACTTGCAGAGTGGGCAAAATTTCACTGGGCAAAATTAACCTCTAAAAACAATTGTGTTAGAAGTGGAAATATATTTTATCTAGAAGATCCCCAAGTATAGAAAACCCCAAAATTACTCAAAGGTAGCATAACAAATTGCTGGCATAATTAGGATTTTCATCTCTGGACTTTTTTTTTGGAGTTATGAGGTATCTCTAGCCCACTGGCAACTTCTTCTAGTTGATGTGGCACTCTGAAAATCAGCTTAGACTGAGGTTCTTGGATTATAAGTGCATCTCAAAAGCTAGGCTTATACAAAAATGTTTATGCTTGGTGTTAAATCAGCTGCAGCCACCCTGGACCAGTTCCCTAAGGATTTATTCAGCTTCTTACGTTGCTTTTGCAGTTCTTGGTGTTATAATTGCATAGCTACCACTGCCCAATGAGCTAGTTCAACTCTGCATTGGGTTGCATTATAGCCAGCTTAAAACTCTCTCAGCAGAAGAATGCTTATTTGGTATTTTAGAAACTCATCTTACTGGAGTAGCAGCTGCCTGTGGGATTAGGAGGCTAACTGCCTCTGCAATCCTGTTGCTGAGAGTGTTGGCCCCTGGGCTTATCAGTCCTTGTGATTTGTGTAGTTATGAAAAACTGCTTGAAAATGTTTGTATTAGAGATGTCATCTTCATCTCTGTGTGTAAACATGTTGCTGTTCCTATTATTTCCCCAAAGTGTTGATTGTTCATCTGTCATTTTCAGTGATCACACCCACTGAACTCCAGTGTGCAATAAAATACCTACTGATCAAAATGTGTTCATTTGCCAAATGTTGCAGAGAGGCAGCCTGGCAGAAATTTATACTTAGCTGATAAGAAATGTCAGAGCTGAATATTTATATGTTAATTGCTGTACCAACAATATGCTTATAACCACAGAATTACCTCAATTAAAGACAAAAAAGATTGGTGTAGACATATCATGTCAGTCCATTTGCATGGTCTGTTACAGGATTCCTCTGGCCTCTCCACAATGGATTCTCAGGGCTCGTCCAGCTTAATTTTAAAGGAATTGAGATGGAAGATTTCACCATGTCTTTCTACTCTTGCGGTGTTTTTTTCTAATATTCATATCACATTCTATTTTCTTTAATTTCGTTCATATTAGTATTTTTGTTATAAAGTATGGTAATCATTGATATAAAAATATCAGTGTAGAATGAGTGCCATATTTAAATACTATGGTAAGATAAATTTAAAACTTAACTGATGCACTGTATAGATTCTGATCCTTTTTGTTTTGTTTTAATTCTGACAAATATAAACTGCCAGACTGGGACCTAATGTTACCTCTAAAAGATTTTGACTTTTTGTTGTTCTTTTAACAGGCATCTAGGTGCTTGACTCTTTCAAACAAAACCAAAGACAATGTGACAAAGTGACTGTATTTCAGTATAACATTATGTATTGAGAAGAGGTGTGCATACGGGTTGGCCATACAGATATTTCTACCAAAGTGCCATATGGATAATGTAACAATGCTTGAGAGCTCAAATCAGCACTTCACTACCTCCTATATGGCTACACATGGCCACATGCCCTGGTAATCATTCAGTACCAATGTTTCTCTATTTTTGTCCAGTAAACAGAACAAAATTGCTACTTTACATTTATATGCTATTCAAATGTTAAACTGAAGGAACCTGTGTGTCTTTCTTCTGCATATGCTTTTCAGAAGTATATGTGTTACACACTGAAGTACAGCATTGTCAATTTGTGTGATGGAATCGCTGTCAGTTCAGATCATCTTTGCAAGCAGTTCACTGTAAACTTAGTGGAATAAATGAGTGTATACAGCGTGAGGAGATGGGCATTATGTATCATCAATATGCGTGATCCACTGTGATGTTATTAGATTTTTTTTAAAGGCATAAACAGAAGCTTTATTTGTATTGGATGTTATTGTAGGAACTGAAAGAAACCTGCAAAAAATTCTTTTTAATGCTATTAGAAGTGTCACTGAGATGACAAGAGTCTGGATAGTTTTTCTTTTACCTTTCCCTTTACTCAGACCTAATTGTCTTCTCAAATACTCTCCTTGTGTAGCTCTTGCCCTCTGCTGGAATAAAGCAAATGCAAGCCTGTTTGTTGCCACAATAGGATTTGAAAAAGGTATGTTTGGTTTTGCTCTTCCTTAAAGTGTGAAAGCAGTTTCAATTAAAGTTTGTGTCCATTTTGATCTAGAAAGCACATAAAATATGCATGACTGCCGTGTGCCTGATTTCTCTCTGCTGGCTGGAAGTCTGTCATTTGCTCTTTGTTTGTAACTTTAACACTTGTGCTGCGCATCGGAAAACTTTAGATTGTTCTGATGGTTAGAGCCAGTGAAATACTCAGAAGAAAAAGTCCTGTATGATCATGCTTAGTGATGACAGTCATCCCTAAACTCAGTAGTTTACATTCATAGGTGCTTTTGAAACTATGTGGTGGCTCCCTCACTAGCAGCATCTCCTCTGTGTTTTGTTATAACTAGAGGGAATCACTGCCCTGTGTGTGCTGACAGGGTCTGCAAGCTGTGAATTGAGAGACAGGCACATTGGCTGATCTAACCTTTAGAAGACACTGATTCTTGCTCTTAATGAATTGCTAATAAATTATTGATTGAAGAAATAATTGTCTGGTTTTGTTGTTATTACCTGTAACTCCCACCTCATCCCAAATCCTATAGTGATAGGGACTTCAGCATTTGTAGTTCTGTCTTGCTTTGTCTGGAGGCAGCAGTCCAATAGAGAACTAAATATATCGTTCCCAGGTTTTTAACTACTATAGGGTGCCCATCTAATTAAAAACTATGGACATTCCTAGTGAAGCCCATTTCTGGCAACAGTAGTGATGCAGGGGTGCCTCTGTAATGCTACCTATGGGGCAACAACATCTTGAGCTTATTATTGCTAGACTGTCTTTGCTTCTGTCACAGGTATTGCTGACAACTGGCTTCACTGTTTAACTCTCAGCCTATTTTTAACTCTACCCACCTCCTGCTAGGGCCCTCCACTGTAGCTAACTCCTTTGTTGATGTCCTCCCTTCCTACACAACTTATCCCTCCTTGATCCTTCCCTTGTTTGGTCCCTCTCTCCTACCCTCTCTCCATGCTCCTGCCCTGTTTTTACCTGCTCCCCTTGTTTGCTGGACTTTGCAAAGACTCCTCCATAAATGAATGCAGAGTTAGATCCCTTCCTTATCAGAAAAATCTGTAGTCCCAGCTCTTTTTTTTGTGCGCCAGGTATGTAAACACTGTTGTTTTCATTTTCATCTATTTTCTGAGGAAAACATTTCATCTCTCTGTCTTAAGTAAATCATATTCACAAAAATGGAGAAGCTTAGCCTTAGTCCTTTCAGAAATTGTTCTCTCAAATCATTTTGTGGAGAAGGAGAGGGAAGAGAAATCAATAACTTTACTGGGGAGGAGGACAGGAAATCACTGCATAAAATCTTGCAAAATCCTAGAAGCAATTGAGTACTGCCAAGACAATTCTTTGGGTATCCTCAGTAAAGAACAGGCCACAGGAAAGGCCAGATTACCCTTCAACCAAATAATCCTGGAGTTGGTAAGCAGATGAATTTCTTTCTCTTCCACCAGAATTAGAAATTTTCAAATCAGTCAGAGAATCGCAGGAACAATAAACTGCCTGCATGGTAACAGTAAGTTAACCAGCAGCCTGGTTAATTAATATTGTTAAGGTTGCGTGGTCAAGCCTGTCATGAATATTTCCATCATGAAGCATGGCTGCACAACCTTAATGCATCCATAAGTGTGTGTCCTTCACAATGTAGTCCCTAATTTCATTTCTCCATAACATTGTTTCCCAATGTGGTATTGCACCAGCCTATGCACAGCAGCTATCTAATAAAGGGATGAATTAGGAGGATAGGAAAGAAACATTGCTACAGCAGGCAAACAAAATGTGTATATATATATGTGTGTGTGTGTGTGTGTGTACGTATATATATATATTTTTTTGGGGGGTCTGTCTTGGGACAAGTACTGTTCAATATCTTCATGAGTGACATAGATGATGAGATTAAGTGCACTCTCTGCAGATTTGCATCGGAGTGATGTGCTTGACACACCTGAGGGGTGGGATGCCGTCCAGAGGGACCTGGACAAACTCAAGAAACAGAGAAGTGGGACCATGGGAACCTTATGAGGTTCAACAAGGCCAAGTGCAAGGGTCTGCACCTGGGTTGGGGTAATCCCTGGTATCAATTCAGGCTGGGGGTAGAAAGGATTGGGAGAAGCCCTACCAGGAAGGATTTTGGGGTGCTGGTGGATGAAAAGCTGGATATGACCTGGCAATGTGTACTTGCAGCTCACAAAGTCAATCGTATCCTGGGCTACATCTAAAGAAGCATGGCCAGCAGGTCATGGGAGGGGATTCTGCCCCTCTGCTCTTGTGAGACTCTGCCTGGAGTAGTGCATCCAGCTCTGGGCTCTCCAGTTCAAGAAGGAGGTGAAGCCGTTGGTGTGAGTCTAGAGGAGGGCCACGAAGGCTGTAGCACTTCTTCTGTGAAGACAAGCTGAGAGAGTTGGGGTTGTTCAGCCTGCAGAAGAGAAGGCTCTGGGAAGACCTTATTGCACTCCATTACCTAAAGGGAGCCTACAAGACAGATGGGGACAAAGTTTTTGGCAGGGCCTGTTGTGATAGTACAAGGGGTAAAAATTTTAAACTAAAGGAAAATAAGAGATAAAAAGAAGACCTCTGGGTGTGCCTTCCAACCCAAACAATTCTATGCTTCTATGGTTTAGAATGTCCTTGGAAACAAAATTCAACAACTATTTCTGTTATATAAAGCCTTTCACTGAAATGATGCTTTGTCAGAGGTGATTAATATTTTTGTGTGTTTCTCACCTATAAACAAATAAAGCCTGGGGTTTGACTTGCAGAAGCACTGACTATGTAGAGATGTAGTTGGAATCTAGTTTTACAGACAGATAAATAATCATAGAGTTGGAGGAAAACAAAATAGTTGTCTTGCATCATGTGGTGGACTTGTCTATACCTGTATAAATCTTAGATATGTTTGTCTAACTTGTTCTTAAAATCCTGGTTAACAAATCCTCCAAGCAAGCAGCTTAAGCATGCTATTGCAGTGTTTATAAAAAAGAAAAAAAAAAGGGGGAAAAAAATTGCCAAGTGTTTTATCTCAAATATTCATCTTACAGTAATGGATAGGACAAGACAAACAGCCTTAAGCTGACATTTAGATCATAGTATTGTAGGGTTTTTGGCCAGGTTTGGGGTTTTTTTTGGTAGCAGCCTTTAACATATTTGAAGACTTTTAGCTTCCTCTGGCCTTTTAAGGCTGTATGGTGCTTATCTCTCTAATCTGCTTTTTGTAGGTGATGTGTTTTAGTTTTCTATCATTTTCATTTCTCTCACCTGCATGTTCTTTGACTGAATTTTATTACTCTTGAAGTGTCTTCCCCCAAATGAAATATTCCTAATGAGGCATTATCAGTGCTCAGTGCAATAGAAAAATAACTTCATGTGTCTTGAAGGCTCCTTTCTGTGATACAGGAAAGCAGCAATTTGCATTCAAATCTCATCTTGGAACCAAACAGCTGTTCCACTGATGGTGTTTTCAGAAATGGATGAAACCTTGTGACTGAAAATTTCCAAAATAAATCAGCTCAAGGGGAAAAAATGCTGCAAGCCAAGTAGTTGGATTCTGGTGATTATAGGCAAAAGTAAGGCTCAGGCAATCTTGAAATAAATTCGTCTCAACTCTACCTGTAATAAAGCTATATGTAACTAAAGTGTCTGTGCAGACCTTCAAGCAAGTTTTCCTTAGCTGCCCAGGGAAACCTTAAATATCTTTATTGAATGAAGGTGGTCAGAAAGTAGGTACAATGGCATGAACTTCACCAACCAGTGACTTCCATGGGAAACAGCTATAGTGTTCAAAGAAAAGTAATTTGCCATTGTCATGTCTTGCACTATAGGGTGTGCACGTGTTTTGGTTTTATTCTTTTGAGATTTCCATGTAAGCTGACTAAATCAAAATTCTTGTCACATTGGATTGAATGCTGATAAAGGTATAATTTAGCATGTTACAGCTGCTTTGAAGATGATGAAGTTATGATGTGTACCTCTTTCATAAATGAGCAGAATTCTTTACTAGAAAATAAATCTGATACTGGTTGGTCGGTATAAGCACGTCAAATATCATAACAAGTATCTGCTTCCCATATTCTGAAAAGCATTTGACTCTTAGTCAACCCTTGACTCAGAGGCTCAGTAATTCTAATGAATATTTCAAATAAAAAGCAATGCCTACTGTCAGCTCTTTCCAAAAGGTTTTTGGGTTTGTGTTGACAGGCGGTGGAGGGGGGTGCGCTGTGATTCTCAACCTCTCATCAAGAATTTACAAGAATTCTTGTAATACTTTATTCTGTGGTTAAAACCTTTTGCTGTTTAATTCTTGGTGTCTGCTTCCAAGTGATTATTTACTCAAAACTGGCATAAGAAATGGATTTATGTAAAATGTTATCCACAAATTCTGGTGTCCAATTTGTATTAAACCCCATCAAGTAAAACCATGTATTAGTTCAGGGTTCTGGATAGTTTGTTGTGGTGGTCAGGCACTGTGAAGCCTTGGCACTGTCAGACTCATTAACAAGATTGCTCTAAGCTGCTAGAGAAACTGTTGCATTAATTGTCATCATTAACGTCAAGAGGAATAAGGTTTGAGCCTTGAAAACATTGGCAAGGAAAAATGAAGGACATAGTCTTAAAGGTGTCTTACTGCCTCATTCAGAGCAGTTATTATCTTTCTCAGACCCGGATACCAAGAGCGACTGGATACAAATAATATGAAAATTAACATTTTCTCCAATAAACATTAGACTTCTCAGTGATGTTTCCGACATCCAGAAACATGAAAATCATAGAACCAGATGCCATTCTGGTTGAAGTGGAACTGGAAGGCTGAGTTGGTCCCCTACTTACACAAACACTCCCAGATGCTTCTTCAGGAGATCAGATCTGTGTTCAGTAGCAGACAATTTGCAAACCTTGAGTAGAACATTTCTTACAGAACGTAGCCTGAGTCTTGCTAGATAAATGGAATGTTTTTCTTCTTCATTTAATTATCTGTTATCCATATTTAATTGCTGTCATTGATTTGACTGAGCTGAAGCCATTTATCATGGTTCTTAATGATCCTTTATTAACAAATTAAGACAGTTAAGTTCTGAAATAACTTAAGTATAACACCAACAGTGTGGGAAGCCATGTGAAGCTCTTACTTTTGCAAGTGAATTGCTGTTACCTATTCTTCTTTTGTATTCAGTTTCATCCTTGTAGCAATGGAAGTCCCTAATGTTTTAAGGGGACTGGAAGCATGAACTTTGTTGACAAAGGATAATTTTACTTTGTGGCAGACACTGACATTTTTCGCTTACCTCTTCCTGTGAAACTGCTACCTCAGATCATACTCTGTTGCCTGTGTAGCCCAGTCATGGTTCTGCCTGAAAACTCCTGAGGATAATTGGTTAGTTGTGGATCCCCTGGAAATATTCATGGCCAATCCAATTCAGAGACAGTGCAGTGAGAAGCATCAGCATGTCAACAGTTTCTGCACTGATTTCACAAAACTATTTAATGCTTTCACTTGATCTAGTTTCTGAAAGTTGGAATGAATTGGACTGTTCTGATATTATTTTAGCCCATTTTATTAATGACAGGAGAGATCCTGTGCAATAGAAAATCCTTCTTCAGTGGATCTTAATCTTTCTTCAGTGGAGCTTCTTGAGAAAGATAGAGTTGAGCAGGGTTGTAGATACATATCTACTCAACTTCTCTTTGCAGTACTGCAGATCTTTATCCTAGCCTGTGATATACTGAAGGTAATTTGTTCAGCCTGAGCAAAGTTATTCAAATCTCAGGTTTTTGAAACTAGTCAGCAGCACATCTAAAGAGTTTCACTGTCTGGTTTATAAATCATCCAAACACTTTCATCTTGCAGGTGGGATCCAAAGGCAAGGCCATATTTTGTCTTTCCAAAGCTATCTCTGGAGCCCTCTCTTTGTTGTAGTTACAGACTCAAAAGTACACTGTCCTTGATACTATGCTCTCTCTTAATTGATGATAAATACCTCTATGTTCCTGGAAAAGAAGTGTTTCTTGAAAGATACTTGAAAACTTTTCTTTTGCATGAAGGAAAATACAATGCTCAGTGCAGATCACTGATTTAAATCTTTGACTGTATTTACTTTTCACAAGCTAGGCACAGCATGAAGATGCAAATTCCAGAATACTCAAATATTGGAAGACCTCTTCTGACTTCACTTGCTTGTGATGACAAACCACCTGAGTGACAGTGCAAAGACATCCCTAAGTCCTCCCTTACAGCATGCCAGATCAGTGATCGTGAAGAATAAGCTTTGAGACATCTGGAGACACATCTTTCCTTGTGCTAGCATATCTCTTGACGTGAAACGTGAAGCTAACTTGGAGGTCAAGAGAGAAAAGATGTTCAGAGAGATTCTGTTGCCACTTCTCGCTGATCTAAAAATCACATATTCAGCTTGTAACCATGCATGTTATGTGCAGGATCATTAAACTAAATAAGGCTTATAAGCACTGAAGAAATGGAAATTGTTGATTAATAAAATGAAAGAGAGACTGGAGTGAATTATCCAAGCTTGGGGGGGAGGGGAATTTTCTTTGATATTGCAGTATGGCCAGTGTTGTGCCGCAGTCAGTGCCTGTCTGATTGAACTGAAACAAGCTGTTTCTGATAACATTTTCAATCAATGGATATACTCTGTTTCTTAGTATGATGCATAACTGCACTTTTAAGCATAATCTACATTACCTTGTGATGGTAGCTCAGTGTGTCTGTAAAATGATTGGATGCCTTGAGCCTAGCTAAAGCTACAGGGTAGCCTATGTTGCAAAAACCTCCTTAAAATCCTTAAATCTAAAGTCCAACACCCTGTGCTAAAGGACTGAACTGACTGTAGAAAAAACTTTTGTTCCCTTCTCCTCTCCTTTTGCCCTCTCCAACAGGAGCACCAATACACATGTGAGAAGCCTTATGTGTGGGTGTTATGTAGTTGTGTATTCAGACTCTAAACAGAGGAGTTGAGTTTCTGGAGCCATTAATCTTTGCCTAGAGCTAAATTCAGGATATATTTTATGTTTTGGAAAGCTGAAAAGAATAATATCAAAACAGAGAAGAGGCATTCGCAGGGCAAAGATTGAAAAACAGTCTAATCAGATTGAAGGAGACTTTGTACCCAGTACTGCACACAGTTAATAAGATAGACTTGTATGCCTTGCTGTATTGGGACTTCCTTGTACTTTGTGTGGGTTGCTATTGTACTAAAAAAAAAAAAAGGGAGGGGCGGTGACAGACAACAAGAAACTAATCTTTGAGAATATGTGATAGAAGCCACCCCCAGGGAGGACAACAGACCTGGCATAACAGCTTTTCCACTGTTCTTTAACCTCGTAGATCAAAGTCGTTCTGTTAATGTGGTAAAGAAAACCCCGTGGGTTCCCCGTGCAGCGGCGCTCTCTGGTGCTGTAAGAGTGCCCGCTTGTGTGCTGACACTGCCCATGAGGACCTTTGTTCAGATTAAAAGATTATTGAGTGGTGCACAGTTCAGCTCAGGCTCTTGCGAATGCAACAAATCTTGAAGCTTCTTAGCTCTGGGCAAATGAACTTCTTATTATTGGTGGTGCTGTCTGATTTTAATTTCAAAGCTTAATGGGTTGTAGATGTATGTAGCAACCGGATTTCAGACAGGAAGGCTACCGTTAGAAGTTTAGAGGCTGTAATGTATTAATGTATTAATGGTATATGTGGCAGTAACGTGTTCTGCCAAATGAGATCCCGTAGCTTCATCATTACTATTAAACAGAACTATTTGTAAATTAACTTGCACTCCTGGTGAGAGAATAGTTCTAGGATTTTATTTTTATTTTTTAACTCTTGGGCCAACTTGAAATGTAAAGTAAAATATCAAGGGTTTGGTATTCAGCTGATCAGGCTCTCTCAGCTCTATGGTTTGGTCTCAGTAGTTAGACCTCAGCTCCCAGGAGGTGTCCTGTAACTGTGGCATCTGCCTTTTATCTTGTACTTGCTCAGGAGGGAAGGGGAATAGGAGCTGTTGTGCAAAATTTCTGGGTAGCAGAGGAGAAACAGGACCCTAAGGTGGCTAATGTCATCTGCCACTGAGGAAGCATGTTCAAAAAAATGTAAATTAATGTTGAACTCACTCAAAACTGAATAGCTGATTCTATTTGAAAAATATCAAAGTCTTTTTGTTTTATATCAGCTTGGCTCATATTTTGTCTAGGCTTTACTGAACAGAAGTTGTGGATTTGTGTACCTTTCAAAATGTTCCCTCAGAAAATTTCCCTGAAGAAACAGGGTTTTTTAATAAAAATTTTTCAGCCTGCTTTGTCACTCTAGTCCTCATCCTCATCCTCAGGGCCCCGTAAAAATGGTCAAATTGTGCATATCTCTTTCCTGAGATCTACACAGTTTAAATATATAATTGGATAAGTGGTAGGGACTAAAAGGAATCACTTGCAAAGAAATTAGTCTTGTAGTTGTCTGTCACATCTTTGTCAGATAAACAAATCACATTTATTTGAAGTTTCACATTGCTTTGACAAATTTCTACACTTGATGCCTGTGATGGGTTGACTCTGGCCAGATGCCAGGTGCCCACCAAAGCCATTCTATCACAGCTATGCTCGCTGGGCAGGGCACAAAAAATATAATGAAAGGCTCATGGGTCAATATAAGGGCAGGGAGAGATCACTCAGTGATTACCATCATGGGCAGAATGGACTTGACTTGTGGAATTTAATTGGATTTATTACAAATCAAATCAGAATAGGATAATAAGAAGTAAAACCAAATCCCAAAAATGCCTTAGTCCCACCCCTCCCTTCTTCCTAGGCTTAATTATATTTCCGATTCTCTACCTTCTCCCAGCTAGCAGTGCAGGGGAACAGGGAATGGGGATTTCTGTCAGCTCATTACACATTGTCTCTGCTGCTCCTTTCTTCTCAGCATGGGCTCCTTTCTCCAGGGGTTCAGAGGTCCTGCCAGGAGCCCGCTCTGGTGTGGATTTCCCACGAGGTTACAGCTTCCTTTGGGCATCCACCTGCTTCAGTGTGGGGTGCTCTGCAGGCTGCAGTCTGTGTTCCACTGAGGTCCTCCATGGGCTGCAGGGTCACAGCCTGCCTCACCATGGTCTTCACCATGGGCTCCTCTCCCTTTCCCTGTCCCTGTCCCTGTCCCTGTCCCTATCCCTCTCCCCCTCCCTCTCCCTCTCCCTCAACATCCCCTCCCCTCCAACTGCAATTTGTTTCTGCACAATAACTTTTTCCCCCTTAACTATGTTATCCCAGAGGCACTATCACTGTTGATGATGGGGTCAGCCCTGAACAACAGCAGGTCCCTTTTGGAGCCAGCTGGCATTGGCTCTGTCATACACAGGGGAAGCTTCTGGCAGCTTCTCCCTGAGTCCACTCCTGTAGCCCCCCTGTTACCAAAACCTTGCCATGTAAACCCAATAAAATCCCAAAGCTTTTGGGCCTGAACCCAACCCCCAAACTCTCCAAAGCTTGCCTACAAGCAAAGCAGAGACGGAAATACCAAAGGAAAAGGCAGCGCAAACACAAGTGCCTCTGATTGGAGAGTCCAGGCTGACAAACATTTTAAAGAGGTCTGTGCCTAGGACAGGTGTAGGTCAGGATGGGCTAGTTCTTAGTGCCCCAAACAGCCATGCTTTGCAATAGACTAGGCACGTTGTATAGCCAAGAGAAGGCTGAAGCACAGAGGAACAAGCTGAACTGCTCTTCTCGTGCTGGGATGAGCTGGCCTTACTGAGACCTGTGAATTGTAATACTGCCTAGAAGGCTGAAGCTGCAACTGTTTTGTTCTGATGTGGCTGCGTAAAATAGATTGGGGAAGACATCTGTTTTGGAAATATATATGGCACAATAAATAACATTTTCATGACTCTTCCAGGAAATATCGCTGTGACATTTACTGTTGTTTGTTGTTGGGGTTTTTTGGTGTTTTTTGTTTTTGTTTTTTTTTTAACCTGTATCCTTACTTAACCTTTTTTGAGACTGAGATATCAGCTGCTTTAAAGAGATAGCTGATACTTTCCTTTACTGCTCTGAGCAGTGGTTTTATTTTTATCATGAGTGCTACAGAGACATATGGCATTTCACAGACACTTCCAGATTGTTACTCAAAGTGATTTATAGTTTGATCCCTGATCCTACACTGAGTTTTTCAAGAACCATCCATTGAGTCTTGCAGAGCCATGGCAAAGAGAGTGAAGTGCCCTGAGATTTTAAGGTTTAAGTACATGTAGTACAACAAGGGAAAACAAGAATAACCGCCCCCCCCCCCAAATTTAGCCCTTGCCAAAGGACCAGAGCAGATAAGAAAAACAGCAATGAGTGTGTATAAAATGCTTATTATTACCTTGCTGTCTTTTTAGTCCTTTGTTTAAACAGAATACATACACAACATATATTAATTAATTTGTAGGTTGAAATCTAGAAATAGTGTAATTAAAAGCTATGAAAATGAATGGTAGAAAGAAAATTCCAAGAAGAAAATAGAGGAATGAGAATCCAAAGTTTTGGGGTTTTGATAGTATCTATGTATCATGAACAACAGAAATTTACATAAATTTTAGTGTTGCTTTTCCCCAGTATTTTGGCAATGATCTTGCCATCTTATTTGAGTCGTGTAAATGTGTAATAATCTTGTATATTTTCTTTTTTTTTTTAATTTCATGTAAACTATTTGACATAACAGTTGACAATATGACATCCTGAAAAAGAGATATGCAGGCTACAAATAAAAACCCTAAATTAAAGTGAGCAATCATTTGAGGGAGTCTTGCTCATGATTTTTTGCCATGCAGGTTGAAACATTGCAAAGTTATTTAAGAAAGTAATTGTTTCCTGTTGTAGTTGCATTGTCCTCCTCCACTAAAGGACCTTGAGAAGAAATTAACCTAATAATAATAACCATATACAAGGAAAAGATCATTGTAATGCAAGAAACCAGTTGAAAAAAAATAATAGTAGATGTGGATATAAGTTTCCTGCCAAGTGTGTATATGGAAAAAACAGTCACCTGCAGAGTGCCATTCTCTGCTTTCTTGTCAGCTTTGAAGCTACCGTTTTATTCCTTCTTTCACAATTTCTGCTCTTTTCCTAAATTCTCTGTTCTGCGTTTGCTGGAGTGCATGCCCTTATCTGTCAGTGCCTTGTTGTTAAAACAAAACTATCCTCCATGAGGTTCTGGTGTCATTGCCATTGTGAAAAATCTTCGACATAAGAGGAGAGCCCATCATCTTTGATGCCCATTTCCAAGACTTATTGTTATAAACAGCCATCTGACATCCTTAAGATTTCTTAGACCTTTATAGCCTTTCCATCTTCACTGGTTTTATGTTTCCGTTTAATATCAGCTACTTTGTGCCACTGCTACACTACATGTGACCTTCCTATCCTACCTCAATCTCCTCTGAGCAAAAATTCTCCTTCTGCAAGAGGCTGATATTCAAATAAACACCAAGTGACAACGATGACTACTTGCATGTGTAACAGCAATGTGAACCCTTCCATACATCTTTGTATGCTTGATATGGGCATGAGCAGGATACACATTTAGCTATTGCTGAACAGTACGTAGACAGCATCAAGTCCTTCTCTGTTTCTCATGCTGTTCTGCCAAGAGAGTAGACTGGGAGTGCGCAAGAAGTTGGGAGAGGACATTGCCACGACAGCTGCCTTAGCTGGCCAGAGAGAGATTCCAGACCATATGACATAAAATGACCATAGCAATAAAATCTCAGAGAAATGAGAAGGAAAGATGAATATTTATCATTTTTCCCCCCAGATTTTTGTTACATGTGCTAAGGCTTTGTTTTCTGGGAAGGTACCTAGATATCTGCCCACCGGTAGCAAACAGTGAATAAATTTCCTTTTTTGCTTTGCTTTTATGTGCATCTTTGCTTCATGTATTAAGATGTCTTTATCTCAACCCATAAATCTCACTTTCGACCTTCAGATTCTCTGCCCTATCCTTCTGGTGGGGAGTGAGTGAGTGGCTTTGTGCAGCTTAGCTGTCTAACCAACCATGATACCTCATAGCCAGATAACCAAATACTGGTCAATTAAAGGACTTGAGATACTATATAGACATGTTAAAACAAAGAATAGGAAAGGGGATTATGATAAGCAGTAAAGCAAAGGAATCCTTCACCTGTGTTAGGTCTCCACCCCCTGAGAGCTGGACATGTTATTGCTATCAGGTGCTGTACAGACCAAGATGCTATATTGAGTGTCATTGCAGTGGTTTAACCACAGATGGCAACTAAGCCCCACACAGCCATTCATTTGCTGCCCACTGTGGAATGGGAGAGAGAATCAGAAGAGTAGAAGTGAGAAAATAAGCGGGGTGATAGTTTAATAGGTAAAACAAAAACCATGCACACAAGAAAAACAAAACAAGAAATTAATTCACTACTTCCTATTGGCAGGCACATGTTCAGCCATCTCCAGAAAAGCAGAGCTTTATCACACGTAACAGGTACTTGGGAAGACAAGCTTCATCACTCTGAATGTCCCCTCCTCCTTCTTCCCTCAGCTTTATATGCTGAGCATGATGCCATATTGTCTGCAATAAACCTTTGGTGTGTTGGGATCAGCTGTCCTGGCTGTGCCCCCTTCCAGCTCCTTGTGCACCCGCAGCTTACGGTTGGGGTGAATTGAGAAGCAGAAAATCCCTCGACTCTTGTGTGAACACTGTTCAGCAGTAATGAAAACATCTCTGTGTTATCCATCTTGTTTTCAGCACAAATCCAAAACATAGCCCCATACAAGCTACTATGAAGAAAATTAGCTCTATCCCAGCTAAAATCAGCACAAGGACAGAAGGATTTAATAGGCTAGGTGACTCCAGCTCTAATTCCCTCCTTTGACAGATGAATTCTGGTATAAATGCATGTCTGATAGCCAAGATCTTACTGATGTGAAGAAATCAGACCAAGCCTCACAGCCAATGTACCCAGACCCTTTGCACTGTTCTTGCCAGATTTCTGCCCCAAAAGCACTCTTAGGGCCAACCACAACGCAGGAGAAGACTGGTTAAACACTGCTGGACTTTCTTCTCTCATGGGATGCGATGTTTTCAAGCTGCCTGTTCTGTGTGCAGCTAATCTGTTTCCATTGGCATCATGGCTGCAGATTAGGCAGGATGCATCTGTGCATACAAGCTACCTTTTGTAGGGCAGAAATAGTCCTATGGGACTGACAACCTTCTTGTTCGCTGCTGTGTCCTGTGCAACTCTGATTCACAAGCCTGTGTGAGTGGATGTGGCTCATTTTATAGGCTTAGGTCTTACAGAAGTTAGTGGAAGTCTTAACTATATTTTTAAAAAACTCATACTTTCATTTCTTTTCCTATATCATTAGCTTTCAACCTGTATTAGTCCAATAAAGGCAATTAGTTTTCCCCATGGCAGAAAGCCTGTTCTGTATTCGGCAGCTGCCCTTGGAGCATATCCTTGGAGCAGATGGCTGCTTGCCTGCCAAATAAGATACAAATTAGATTTCCAGATGATTGAATGACGGTGGCAGGAAAGCAGCCGTTCATCTTAACTCCTCCTCTATTGCAAATCCAGTTAATCAGCGAGAACGTAACCATTCACTGCTGGTGTGTTCTCTGCATGGGGAACCTATCAGTGGATGGGCCCCATCGGGAGAAGGTGGAGTAAGTTAAAAGGAAATGTTTTGCTCTTTGTAAATATTTGTTTATAGTGAATAGCAAATCTGTCTTCTACAGGAGTGAATTGTCAAGCCTGATTTACTCCACAAGGAAAACAAGAAATTAGTATCAATGGTCCCCAAATGAGTCTCCATCAAAGTCCTGCACTGTCTCACAACTAGGCTGAGGTCCCATGCAGCAGAAGAGCAACTGTGGAGCTGTATTTTGTGGCAGGTCTATTCATGATTTGTGATCAGCTTTTAGGTTCAAACACAACCCCCGCATTGGTTGCAATTGTATATCAAGTCAAAGTAAATGGAAGTGCACTCTGCTTGGTCCAGGAGGACAGGCAAGCAGCCTGGTAACTTGTGTTTCTCTCATGTATTGTTTCTTTCTGTATTTTAAATAAGATGCAGCTTTATATTTGAACATGGTTGTTTCAACATAGTCAAAGGTGAGCAAGTGATTGCTGACAGGTAAATGTAAGAGCTAGACAAAAGGACTTTAGTTCCTGTTCCAAAACCCTTGGAAACAAATACAGACTCACCGTGCACTTGTGAAGTGGAGCCAAGTTCCACTTGGAACCTCATGTTCTAGGTAGATAACTGGGAAAAAAAGCAATGAAACAAAATATCTTTGAAAACAAACTTGAGGGAATAAACAGAAATATTTTTCTCATGGTAGAAAAATAAATATAGTAGAACCACTAGTATGTTTGGCTGAAAAAATGTGTTTCCAATAAAGTTAACAGTTATATCGATACAGCAGTGAAGGGAATCTGGCTTAGCACAGAAGTCAGGGACTAGATCTGCAGCTGATGCTAGCAGATGTGGTTTCTACTGAAGTCCATGAGGCTATATTAATCCACAAAAATGGAAAGAACTGGCTCCAGGACAACTACAGTCCAGGGACTGCTTCTACTCTTCCATATTCGAAATGCAGGTTTCTCTGTATCTTTATCTTTTCTTCCTTTCAAATGAATCAAAGAGTCACAGAATATGCTGAAGGGACCCACAAGGATCATCAAGTCCATCCCTTAGCCCTGCACAGGACCATCCCCAAGAGTCACACCATGTGCCTCAGAGTATCATCCAAATGCTTCCCTGGGGAACCTGTTCCAGTGACCAGCCACTCTCTAGGGGAAGAACCCTCTTCTAATATCCAACCTAAACCTCCCCTGACACAACTTCAGGCCATTCCCTTGGTTCCCCTGCCACTAGTCACCACAGAGAAGAAATCAGTGCGCTCTTTATTCTCTCATCAGGAAGTTGTAGACTACGATGATGTCTCCCCTCAGTCTCCTCTTCTTCAGGCTCAACAGACCAAGTGCCCTCAGCCACCCCTCACACGGCTTCCTCTCAAGGCCCTTCACCATCTTTGTTGCCCTCCTTTGGACACTCTCTAACATCTCAATACCATTCTTACATTGCGGTGCCCAAAACTGCACACAATATTCAAGGTGAGGCCACACCAGTGCAGCACAGAGCAGGACAATCCCCTCCCTTGACCAGCTCACAGTGCTGTGCTTGATGCCTCCCAGGACATGACTGGCCCTCCTGGCTGCCAGGGCACTGCTGACTCATATTCAGCTTGCTATCAGCCAGGACCCCCAGGTCCCCTTCCATGGTACTGTTTTCCAGCATCTCATTCCTCAGTCTGTATGAACATCTGAGGTTGCCCCACCGTAAGTGCAGAATCTTGCACTTCCCCTTTTTGAACTTCATGTGGTTGATAATTGCCCAGTCCAATCATTTTTCCAGGTCTCTCTGCAGGAGCTCTCTGCCTTCAAGGGAGTCAACAGCTCCTCCCAAATTAGTGTCATCTGCAAACTTGCTTAGTATCCCTTCCAGTCCTGTGTCTAAGCCATTTATGAAGATGTTGAAGAGCACAGGGCCTAAGATGGAGCCCTGTGGAACCCCCCTAGTGACAAGTCACCAGTCTGACGTCAACCTATTCACTGTTACCCTCTGTGCTCGATCCCTGAGCCAATTGCTCACCCACTGCGTGATGTGTTTATCCAGTTGTGTGCTGGACATTTTGTCCAGAAGGGTCCTGTGAGAGACAGTATTGAAAGCTTTGCTGAAATCCAAAAAGATTACATCAAGGGGCTTCCCTTGATCAGCTGGGTGTGCTACATTGTCATAGAAGGAAACCAGGTTCGATAAATAGCACTTTCCTCTCAGAAAGTCATGCTGGCTCTGACCAACAAAGTGTTGTCTTTCAGATGTTTTTCAATACTTCCCAGAATAATCTTCTTCATACCTTTACCAGGCACTGAAGTGAGACTGCCAGGCCTGTAGTTTCTGGTGTCCTCCTTCTCACTCTTCTTGAAAATCAGGACCATGTTTGCCAGCTTCCAGTCAGCTAAGACCTCTTTGGATTCCTAAGACCATTCAAAAATCATTGAGAGTGGTTTTACAATGACATCAGCCAGCTCTTTGAGGATACTTGGATGAATTCCATTCGAATGCCTGCAATAATTTATCTAATTTTTAATATTCTTTTCTCCAAGAGATTAATTTTTTCTACTTAGTGTATCAATGCATATATAGATATAAAAGCAATCGTGTTGGTGTTACTGTGAGGCAAAAAGTAAAATATTTGTTGCAGCTATATTTTTAGATTGTTTGTCAATTTTCTATTCCTCATTAAAAATGCATTACCTTCTGCAGCTGTTCTTTGGCCTAAAGAGACTTGAAGAAATACACTTAGTTATTTAATTTTTAAAGGAGAAATCTAGAGAGGATGAGGCCAGAGTCAGCACAAAGCTTTTGAGTAGGGTTAGCAACACTCAGGTTTGCCATCCCAAGGGCAGCTGGGGAGTAGGGTGCTGAAGCTGGGTGGAGGAAAGGCAGGGAGGTCTCATCCACTCCAGGTGGATACAGGGTCTGGGCAGGGGGAAGGACAGCTGGATGACCACAGGAGCTCTGCACAGGAAGCAGAGTTATGAGATTACAGCACAATGCCAGGGATTAGCAAAGCCCATGGCAAAGAGGTTGGGACTAGATGATCTTTAAAATACCTTCCAACACAAACCATTCTATGACTCTATTGATAAATCAAAATGTTTAATAATAGCTAGTATGAAAGTTGATGAAGAGGAGTTAGCAGGTTTGGGGAAGGTCTTTGAGGTTTGGGGGAGGGTGTTTCTCTCTACTTTTCTCCACTTTTTTTCCTACACACCTTTTTCTTCCCCTGCAAAGAAGGATTCTGTGAGGAAACAGAATGGCCGAGATGAAGGTACACAGGGAGGGCTTGGAGAATCTATCAGGTTTTCTTCTTCTGCTTGTGCTCAGGATGGGGCTCCAAATGAATGTGGCATTCTCTATTACTGTTGTGGGGCTGCCTGAAATATCCCCTATTAAAAGAAGACCTCTGCCAGCAAGAGGCTTGTTGTGACCGTCACAGAATGATCCCTCGGTGTCAAAGCAGGGTGGTTTGCAACCCCAGGCTGCATCATATTTTCTGCGTATAGGTTCTCTGGAGGAGACTTCAAAGTTTGTCTGTGCTCTGAAAAGAAACTAGAAGGGCTTTAAAGTTTCCGTGTCTGTTATTTCTGAAAAAATGTGCTCAGTTTAGAAGTAAAAGAAGGTTCCTTGTCCTGCTGTTTCTTTGAATGTTCAAGCTGAACCTTTTCCCTGGCTTTCACCTGCTACAAAGGCGTACTGCCCTAGATTTAGACCCGCTAAAGATATATCTACATTTGTTAAAAAGATATGGGTTTTTTCCCTAGTTTCACCTAACATTTGTTTATGTTAAAATCTTAAAGTAGACAGAGTGGTTAGCAGTTCAAGTGTATTTAGCTAGCTGAGAGAAATCCACAAGTTGTTCAGTGTTGATTTTCATTAGTTCTTCTGTGGAAAACATATATTGCCATCAATGCACCAGAGATTTAGAGGGAACTATATAAGACTTCTAAAAAGACTCTTTTTTTCTAGTAAAACCAACACCAGTGGTACAACAGTGTCACTCCATTGCCTGAAAGCAAACAGCCACATTGATTTAGGGTCAAAAAGAACTCACTTTAATTTACCTCCCTTAGCTGTATTGGCTTTGAATTGGTATCACAATAAAAGCCAGAGGTAGCCTAAAAGAATAAGCCTAAAAATCACTAAAATCACTGCACTAAAATCAATAAGCCTAATAGTCACGACATAAAGAAAATGTATCTGAAGATAAGCCTGTGTCCTTGCACAATCTGTTCACACTGGAAATATTAGTAGACATTTTTCCTATTTTGCAAGGTTGGTAAGAGGTTATTTGATTTTGTTTTTAATTAGTTGATGGGGGAACTGAGGCATAATTAGTACAAGACACATCTGTTGTAGTGCAATGTCTGTGGCACAGGTAGTATTTGGACTGAAGCTTCCGGAATTTCTATTTTTACTTTCCAATAGCATCTCTAGCATCCAGAGCCTGAAATAGGCACTGTCTTGGCATATGCTTCCTGGATACCCTCAGTATATGAATCTTCATACACTGCCAGTAAAATACATTTTGAAAGCAGCATACAGGCAATATACATTCAAGGAAGGAAAATTTTTTAGCAGAGCAACTTTTCAGAAATCCTGTGAAACCTTTAACTTCCCATGAACTTAATTTATTCATTCATTCACTATTCCATTTTAATTCTCCCTCCCTTTTGAGGCAAGAATCTTATAAAGCTAAATGACGTACTTAGAAAGCCTGACTTGGATCACCAGTACAAAACTATATGAATATTTAGAGATGGTAGATGGTCAGTGTAACAGGACAGAGCCTGATTGCCCACTCTAGAGGAGTTTATAAACTAAAATAACTGGGAGGTGGATGGCACATGTTTTATTAAATATTTTTGTCTTTCTCTTCTTCGTTATGAGTCAAGTGAGTATGATTTACCAAATGGTTCTGGGACATACTATGCTTCCTTGGGACTAAGGACCTGATTATAGTTAGACTAGATGATGGAGCTTATCCATGACTGCTCATGCTCATAAATCAGAGTTTCACTGTAAACCTAAACATTCAGTTCCTTTGTCTTTAATAGCAGATTCTTCATGTCAGTGCTGAGCTTTCCTCCCAGGCTCCCTCTCTTCTCTCTCCCCCATTTTTAACCCTTATTAGAATAAATCTGTCATAACGGACCCGTCCTGGCCTATGTATTCATACTTGCTTCAAGCACTGTCGAGTCTATTTAAATTACTCTCCTCTTGTTAATTACTGCCTCTGTCCTCACTCTGTTTAATCCTTCTTTGCCAACTTTGAAAGCCTTTGAAAGAGGTTTTGCAAAATCAGATAGAAGTCTGTTATCAACTAATATCTTTTCAAGTTCTTGGTGAATTGCAGTTTCTCTCTTAGGCTATCAAGGAAAGCAAGAAAACTTCACATTTTGTATTACAGAAGAATTGTCCAACAGTTCACAGTGTCCATCACTTCTACCTATTTATAAAAGCTAGGCTCCTGTCATTTTGATAGGGAACAATGAGAAAGGGCAGATAGTAAGGACATCTCCATAGAAGTTTATCCTCAAAATTAAAGTCTAAATGTTATAGAATTATTTGTTTTATATTTTCACCGACACTGTATTCCTAAAAAAAACCCCAAACTGGCAAATAAGCAAACCCTCAGCACACTCCCCCTCTCGCCTCCTTCCCCCCACTACTCCCACCCTCCAAGATTGCCTTACCATGGCTTCATGAGAAAATTCAAAACTTGTAAGCTTCATTTAAGGCTGTAATTACCTGATCAGTCAAAATCTAAAAATAGTCTTACAAAAGGTGGATGTTTGTTGTTTAGATCTAACTTCAGTTAAAATTGAATCAAGTGAGACTGGATAAATTATTGGAGAGAATGTCAGACTGACAAAAGATGGAATACATTCCATAAATAATCTTAACTGATCTTCTGCTGCCTATCTTTGTGTGATGTAAGGTGTATATAAGTATTCCATTATAATGTGCTTGTAAGAGTTAATCAAGTAACCAGAATGATGTCTAGACTACGATGCTAGTTGTGGCATTTCTATGGCTAAGAAGATAGGAACTATGGTTTTTTGTATGTAGATTGTGGTTAAAAGGGGTAAACGTTTGCAGGGATGGCCCTAACGTGATTCATGTAGAAGATCCTGATGACATTTTCAGTTTTTTGCAGAGCTGAAACTTAAGCAACCATAATAACAGATGTACTTTAAATTATTTTCCTCAGAGCTTTGTGTTTACTTGGTCATTCTCTGATCTGTGACTACTATTAGTGTTTCTTGCAGGACCCTAAATCTAAAATACCAGTTCAAGGAAAAAAACCAACTGTATATCCTATTTAGCCAAACCTTTTATTACTGTATCCATTATGTGCTGTTTGAAAAGAAAAGAGAGTATTCGGGAGAAGGAAAGGGAAGACAAAAGGCTTTGATGCATACTTAGGTTTCTGCTGCTTTCATTGCTAATTGCCAACCGTTGAGACCATGTAGCTGGTAGCTGGTCTAAACCTGTTCTTAGTTATTAGGGAGTAGGCTGATACTTGCATCAGGGAAGGATAATCTTATATCTGGTTACTAAAACTTTTTTTTTTTTTTTTTTTTAATCTTCCTTCCTCAGTGTTTGGTGTTGCTGTCTCTCAGCTATAGAATGCTGAGCTGGATAAACCAAAAGCTTGAGTTGTGTATGATATATAATACCTAATCAATAAATGTTTCTTTCTTGCTCAGTACTGGTTCCTCTTCTGTATTGCTGTCTGTATAATAACATTCATTTGTTATGCATGTCATTGCTCTTTGGAGCCTCTAAACAGAGGACGGAGTTCATCCTATTCTCAATGGTTTGCTTTTTTAAAAATTATTTTTATTTAATTCAGCCATAAGTTTCTGGTTAAATGCTTATCCTAAATGATACTGATCCAAGGGTTTTTTTCAGTTTCCACAGATTTTTACTCCAATTAATAATTTTAATTCTATATCTAGCATGATAGTAGATGTTAGCAGCCACTCCAATGGCACTGCTCCACCCCTGTCTATGATGTGTCCTGTTTAAAGAGGAGCCTTTTTTCTGGGTTATACCGTTTCAGATTTTGGTATTTGTGCTGTTCCTTTATTTCTTCAAAAGCATTTTTGTAGTCTTGCTCACTCCTACTGTAATGCAGTTGTCTGTAGCCAGTTGTCTCAAAAGCTAATTTTCTTCACTAAGAAATGCAAAATTAGCACAGGTTATTTGCTCTTTCTTTGAATATTGAGTATTCAGTCAATACAGAATACTGTATCTGTTTACAGATGCAGTAACTCCAGAGGGATAACAACTGACCATGGTTGGCTAAGGGAGTACGGGTGACTTTGGTTTTGTCCATATAACTTACAGCATTTGGATGTCAGCAAATGTCAGAGGGAATAGTATTTTCTCTGGTATTTATTCGTTTGGAAATGATTCTAGATTTTGATATTCTTTGCACGTTCTTTTGTTGTGAATAACTTTGGGTTTGGTTATTTTGTTGCAGGTTTTTGGTTTTGTTGTTTTGTTTTTTTTTTTTTAATTTTTGTTTTGTGTGGTTTCTTCAGTAATGGAATTTTTTCCTGCAATAACTCTGCTACAAACAATGATACAGTTCCTATTGAAACACTTCTAGAAGTCAGTATAATCCCAGTGGCATCCATAACAACTGATGTGTGCTAAATAGGATTGCAAAGAAGCCACTCTTCATAATACTCTACATGCCAAAATCCATTTAATGCTTCCTTTTAAGAGCCCCAACTGAGAAAATGCTGAGTTTTGTTAAGCTTGACAAAGTAACATCTCTCTCCCCAAGCAAAGGCAAGTAGGTGGATCTGTTTTAACAACATTGTTGGAAATAGAATTTTGATATGTTCAACAGTTGCTAATTTAAATGCTTATTTTCTTCAGAGTATGCAGAAACCTACACTCTGCCCTGCTGACTGCAGGATTGGTGCGTTACTGCCTGCAGGTTTGATGTATTACTGTCTGTACTTTCCGACCTTGACAGGGAAAGTAAAAAGGACCGTATTTATGTATCTCATTCCCTCTGGGTTATCTGCTTGGCTGACAAGAGTCACGATAGAAAATCACGAGGATGCATAGCAAGGCTCTAGAAAACAACAGCAGAGGTATTGATTTGGAACAGCCTTTCTGACTCTGCAATATTTCTCCATGAAACCCCAGGATGAAGGGATCCTAGTGACTAAAAATGCTGACTGAAGCAAGAAATAAGTGAACAGGTTATGAGCAAATTAAAACTGATAAAGGAATACAGGAACAAGTGTCTGTTGGACTCAACCCAAAGATGGAAGTCAGCTGATTTTACCCAAATTTTTATTAGACTGAGTTTTTGTACAAAATGTTGTATAAAGGTCCTTCATGTTAAGCTAGCATCCAGAATTTAAGAATCCTTTTGACCATTGAATAAACTCTGTCTTTGAATGGAAGTTGAATTTTTGCTAAGGTAACGTTACAGGTTCCCATAGAAAGAGGTCTAAAAGTGGCATACATGTTATCTTGCTGGCCAGATCTTAACATGTTGACAAATGCAGCAGGACCATGTTGTCAGGCAAGGGAGGAACAGAAGCTAGGGCTGTTACCTAATGGGTGTGCTCGAGACAGACTGAATGGGTCCAAGCTAGAGAGTCCCTGCTAACATCATTCCTCCTTTATTCCCCTTCTATTGCAGAACATAGTTGCTGTAGAGCTCACATTTCTTGCACTTTCACCCACGTGATTTTTTCCTCCCTTTTCTTTGTGTAAAGTTAACTCATTGACCACAGTGTCTTGGTCTGCTTTCATGTTTTTATGACATGGTAGAAGTTACTCCCAAGAATGTGTATCAGTCTCCTTATGCTCCTTCTTTTCATTTGGATATGTTTTGGGTGGGTTTTTTTAATGCAGAATAAGCTTCATAACATTTTTTGGGGGTAGGCCTCATCACAGATTTGTCACATCCATGAGTAGTTAAAAATGTACAAATTATGTGTTCCTGCCACTATTCATGAAACTGTGGTTGTACTTTATTTTTCCTGGCTCCCGATCCACTGAAAGCAATTTAATAATTTTTCATTCATTTGGAATTGCAGTATTAATCAAATATTACAATTTTCTCAACTGCACCTGTCCGTTCTGCTATGTTCTGCCATTGGTGCACAATGATATTACTTTTAACCAAAGAAAAATATATTGTTTCTTCACATTGCTTTTTCTTTTCTGAGTTTGTTCAGTCAATATAGAAGTAATCTCTTGTATTACTCATGGAAAATTTTATTGTTACTGCACTGTAGTCATGTTCAAGCCTATGTTTCCTACTGATTGAAATTTCAAGTTTCTGAAGAAAATATATACCCCTCCCATCTGAGACTGAAGGACAGCCAATATCACAGAAAAGAAGCTTGATTCCTGGTAAATCTGACTGCTTTGGACAGACCTCAGTTGGTTTCCCACCTCTGCAGAATGCAGAGCATAAAGCATTTCCAGTGCTTCCTCTCTGGACCCTAGAGCAACTTTTGTTGAATTAGAATTTAGCACCATTTATGAGGATTCATTTAATCAGTAAATTAAAGGCTTTTATGTGAGCCTGGGTATATTTAGAGCTTGGTTAACAGGCTCCCATAGTAGTTTGAGTACTTTTGTCCCCTCCATCCTATTCTTATTGTCACTAATATCTATAAATCTTAATTGAAATAACAGAGCTTAAAAAATGTGCTAGTCTGTACTCAAGCTGGGATGAGAAGTGAATTTCTGATCCTGGGCCAGCAAAGTAATCAACACTGTTTAACTACTTTTAACTGCACAGTACCAGAGCTGTAAGGATTGAAACAAGATTGTCACACCTCAAAGTTAAAGTTAAATATGGGTGAGGGCGGGGTGAAGGAGGAAGTGATGAGGTGGAAAAGTCCACTGCTCAGGACTGTGTAGAGTCTGTGTGTGGCTCTGAATACTAAACCATTAAAGGCAAATTGCTTTTTATTTAAATGCTTATTTCTTCTGACTGCATATTACTTAAGAACTTCTTTTCAGAGTTAACTCGTAGAGAAGGATCCATCTAAAATGAGAAACTATGCTTTTAATCACAGGTCGCATGATGTTGATACAGATGCCAGGGAACTGCAGAAAATACTTGGTACCTCATGAATCACTGTAATCTTCTGGTGTAGAAATGATGCTGTGTTTAATATCTTGTTGACAAGTTTGGTGGCTGAGCTGCCATGGCCAAGAGAAGTTGTAAAATTAAGGTTTAGGACTTTGTGCAGAAATTAAGTCGTTTTTTTCTAACACAGAAGGAAAAATATCCCATATTTTTGACTGCCATAGGAAATCTGACCTATTCATTTTATGTTAATTTCAACCGTGCCTTTGTGGCACTTTCTGTCATGCCTCCACATTCCCATTACAGTGAGTATAACTGTCTACAGCAGCAGCGTGGGGTACCCTGATAATTTGGTTCTGAAAGTCCCCTCTAACTTTTCATTGCATAACCCAGATCTCTCTGCTGGTGCGCACATGTGCTGAGGAGCGGGGGACAGTCCTGTGAAGGATTATTCTGCCCTGATTTTTTGCTTTTATCTAAGTTATAGGTCAAGAATGCCTTTTGGTCTATTTCTCATCTGTTCCCTGGAGATCAATTTAATTTCTTTTGGCAAATACCACCTTTGCTGTGCCTCCTTCTCTGAGGTGTTTGCAGCTGTTAGAATCTCTGTAAGCCTCAGTGAAATGGAGGGTTTGTTTCTTGTGTTACTCCCCAATTTGAACTCTTATTGGAACACTCTGCAGGCTCCACTGACAGAAAGTCCCCTCCTCCTGCCCCTGGCTTTATCACGCACTAGGTATATTTAATCTCCCCTTCCCTGACGTGGTCTAAGTGCTTTAGCAAGCTGTTGCCGTCTTCCTGAGGAGAAAGGACTCTGGGGAGAGACATGCTAGGCTGACGGTGAGAGAGAGAGAGAGAGAGAGGGAAAGAGGAGGCTTTTAGATACTGTGTGCTTCCTGTCAAACAAGAAAAACACCAAGAAGGTATAATAAGCAGGAAGAGTCTCCACAGTCTTGACAGCTGAACTTCTGAATGAGCTATAAAGTGCTTTTTACTTCTTCCATGCACTGGAATTTAAGATGACAACTGCTTGTGAAGAAGAGCACTCACCCTCTCTGCCTTCTGCTGACTTCTGTGGAAGTTGTTAGACTTTGCTTCAAGAAATTAGGGCACTTGGGCTTAATCAGCTCAGAGACTCTGCTTCAGAGGAGAGCACTCTTAATAAACAAACACACGGAAAACTCTCAATCACTCTTCCATGGAGGATCATACAGATTTGAAACAGATTCCAGCATTTAAACGATCATTCTCAAGACTCTTTGGAAAAATCAGGGCATCTAGATTGTTCTGGTGGATTGTCCATAATTTCTGTATGAAATATTGATGTTTCCCTATGGGAAGGTCAGCATGGTACAGAGAGGCACCAAGTCAAAAGACAGTGTCAGTGCAGAGATCATTAGAATGTAAGAAAAAGGGAAGGTGCATACAATATCCAACTGGTAAGACAGTGACCTTATTCCAGTCCCATTTAATCACCGAATATAACCACAAAGGCATGAGCAATGATTGCAATACAATACGGACAAACCTTGTCTGAGAAGTGTTGCTGTACATGGATACATCCTAAATACATGGGTTTTGGTTGTTTGATTTTGGTTTTTTGCTGTTGCTTTTTGTTTGTTTTTAAAGTAAAGCATCTAGTGTGCTTTTACTTAAAATAAGAAATAATTACTAAATAATAATTGAAAATAATTACTAAATTTTAAAAGAAATTATGCTGTTATGTATTAATTGTGGGTCTTATTAAGGCTTAAAAGTCAAAGGAAAGGTATTTTTATATATCTTATATGATTTTTATGTATGAAACATTTTTCTTATGTATCACTGTATATATATAAGACAGATACCCTGTGTAAGAAAAAGGATATATAGATCATATAGATGAGTACAAATTAGGTGTTCTGCTTATGCCTTGTATCATGTAAAGGCAGGCTAAAAAGTAGAGGGAAATAATGACCAACCCAAAATCCCAATTCTTTTTTTCTAAAAAAATTATACCAAATTACTTTTACAAATAATCACTTGGGATGATAGTATTATAAAGGTATAGGACTAGTTCTTCATTATTTCTTCTTATAGTACATGTGCAAATGCATTAGTGGAGAACTGTATGAAAAATGTAGGTTAAGAATGGTGGTAATATTCCTAACATCATACATTATTTATTGAGTGCTGCTTCGTAAATTCTGATCTGGTGTCAGCCACAGGAGATGTATAGAAAATAGATTTGACTGGAATAGTCAGACAATTGACCCTTCTCTTGTCCCAAATTCTTATTTGGCTAAAACAGTTTTGCTTGAAGACAGCAAAGGTTTTCAGTTGTGTTCCTCCTCCAAGTTTATGCTCTTATAGATCAAATTTCTCCTGTTCTGTAGGTTTCTTCTGGGGGGGAGTTGACTGATTGTACTTCGCTTCCACGCTCAGGAATACTAACTACTTATTCAAAGCAGCCATTATCTTTCATCTTTGTTGTTTTCTAAAGACTTCTGGGTTTCATTTTATAACTTTTCTTCTGACTCTGCTTTCTGATGCCTAAGAAAAGGAGTTCCCCTCCAGACTGTGAATCTACCACTGCAACCACTCTGTGTACCCTCTCTGTCACTGTAGTCAGGATCTTCTCCTTAACTGTTGTTCTTAAAATACTCTCCATGCTTTATCTGGGCTTGACAGGTTTTACTGTTTTACCTTTTACTGGGTAACAGATTTGTACATGACCCAGGCCTAGATTTATGTGTTGTAGTTTTGGCTAATGCTTTAAGAGGGTGATTTTCCATACACCAATCCTGCAGTAGTGAGTACAGTTGTTATAAAAAAGGACAGATTATTCTGTTCAGCTACAAGTTAAATGAAGGACTTCTTTAACTGTAATCCTCTTTTTCTACCCCTCACTTCTTTCTGTCATTCAGAAAGAACTCCAGAATTCTGTTTCAGTTGGGAGCTTTGTAATAATGGAAAACTATAATTCCTTATATGATCCAGCAACTAGTTCCTTTCAGTAATAATATGAATGCAACTTAAGAGGATTAATACAGAGAGTTATTATGACCAACCTACTAGTGTAAGATCACTGTTCTTTTTAACTCTTTTTATTGTTTAGGCTTTTGTTCTCACTGCCTTGTTTATCATCATAGCAGTACTCTCTTTTGATGTCACTTTACCCACTTCCAAATAGAGCAAAACCAGTGCTTTGTTTTGAATGCAGAGAGTGTTTTACAAAGCACACTAGTGAAATATGGGGATCTTGAATATGAAGTATGCTTAGAATTTCAATAGGGTTCAATCCTCATTAAATGTGTCCTAGATGAAATCTAATGTGATGTATTCTTTCATGATTTTGCATCCCAAATCAAGGGTTACTCATGCTGAAACCCAAATGTTTAAATCTTATGTCAAATGTGACAGTATATATATAAAATTAACTAGCAGTTTTGCAAATATTTGAAGTGTTGCTAGAATAAGTACTTCAAGGCTGAGTGGCAGTTTTATTACTCAGGTTCACTGAGGTTAAGGAAACTGAAGGAACTTTTTGACTCCTTTTTTGTAAGTGATTTTGTAAAGAGAACTTTTTCCTCTGCCATTGCTACCTTTGATAGATCTGTTATAAAAGTTAAAACATTTATCAGAACTGCCACAGATCCTATGACCCATAGAAGAAGGACTATCAGACCTTAATTGCAATAGCTGTGTAATTTCAGAAGTTCCCTTCCCTTGTTCACCTACTCTCTGACCTTTATGTCAGCTTCTAATTTCCTTCTGCAATTGACTCTTCTTTCTGGTGCAGAAAACTAGGGTATCAAATGCATCTTCTTAGTACAGAGGAATATCCAAACAGTGCTGTCAAATGCCTATCAAATTTACTTATGTCTACTTTACTATAAAGTGTTTTGGGGGAAAAAAAAGGTAGTTTGAACAAGTTTCAGATGTAAAAGGAATTATTTTCCCTAAATCTTGTTGTTGTGGGCATTTTTTTTAAAACATAAAGCTCAGTAAGGACTTAAATACTACTTTGAAGTATATGCTGAAGACAGCTGTTTGGTTCAAGAGTTCTCAATTCAGCAACACATGCTAATAGAAGCACACCCAGAGTTTACTCTGATTCAAGGGACAGCTAATCGATTGAGACTCGGAGAGAGGAATTGAAAGAGCAGCCAAACATATCCAGAAAATTCTTACGTATCTTCATCCAAAGCGAGGTTTCTATATCATGCATGTTTCTGTATCTTTTCTATGTCACAATACCTCTATTTTTTTTCCTTGAAGACACTGTTTCAGCACTGCCTGTCCCAGCTTTCCCTGCATACCACCGTATTTGACTGATACAGGAGGGAGTGATTTATGGATCTATTCATGAATGTCCTTATCTTATTGACTAATCAGCAAGTCAGTACTGATTAACAGTCAATAGCTGGAAACACAAAAAAGACACCAGGTTCAGTTCCAGGCTACTCAAGTAGGAGATAATGTCTAAATAAATCAAAGTATCAGTTATAAAGATTATGTTGTTGTCAATTAGAACAATTGGATTCCTAGAAATCACGCACCTCTTTTACATACTAGCTGCTACAAACTTAAAAAAACCACCAGATCATCTTGTCAAACTATAACCAAACAGGCCCATCTACAGCTTTACAGGATATAGAAGTACACTAAGAGAAAAAGGATTGTTGTAATTTTTCATGTCCTATTTATTCCTGGGTTTAAGGAAGCAAACCATAATATACTATGTTTGCTGTAGATATTGTACTGCCTTGAGGTCCATAAACCTTTTCTGCTGGCCATGTCTTGTCACTTGTTATTAAAATGTTTAGGACACTAGGGAATAGAGAGCCAAGACTAGATGTTTACCTGGGTGTTTGAATCACCAAATTGACATATCTGTATAGCGAGAATTCAAGAACAAAACTGATACTATAAATTCTGTTATTATGCATAGCTATCAATGGGGACTGATTAGTCTCATAACCAAAATTAATAAACCCAACCAAACTAAAATCTTATACTTAAAACAGTCTTAACCTTCCCCCAGTGAAGTTTTCCAGGACTTGGTCTTCCACAACCACAGAGAGCCCATAGTGCTATGAAGGGGAATGGCCCAGAGAATGCATGTGTGTAAGGAAAAGCATAGGCCTGCAAACACTGTGTAATCCTATGGCACCCACTAAAGGCAAGACTCCATAATTTGCCTTAATTCTCTCTCCTTTCCTTTTAAAAGTAATCTTATGACAACCAAAAGGGCAGTCCTTTGCAAGGATATAAGAAGCAATTGTTTTTCAAAGTTTAGAAGACAGATATATACTTCATACCTCTAGCCCCCTCTAAAGTTTTCCTACTTTTGTTCCATCTAGGGGCTGCCAGAACAAGCATGGGCCTCCACTGTCTGGTCTTTAATATATTTTGTGTCACATGTTATTTTAACCACTTTTGGCCTGAGTGGGGATATGAATCCATCTAGAAAACAGTCAACTCACCTTACCCTTTTTGTCTTGATTTCCCTTGAGTTATTCAAGATATCAGCTAGTCCCATCATTTTTGAAATCAACTGCAGCTTGAAGAACAACTATCTTTTGGAGATCAAGTATCCATCATCAATTTCATTCTCATCAACTAGGTAAATGTAATAGTGCTGAACTAAATGAAACTCTTAATTCCTTGAAAAGGCAAAAAAGTTTCTTCCATATTTTGGGAGATGCTTGATTGGCTTCAGGAAAAGGAGGCTCACATCCTAAGAATTTCAACATAGTGATGCTTACTTCCTTTTCATTTTTCAGAATACATCAGATATGGGGAAGATTTGAGATGTTTCAGTGTGGAAGATCTGATGCTTTTATTATACGTTATGGATCTGCCTCCTGTTAGTAACTCAGAGCAGAATCTTTACAGGACCAATGACTCTTTGAAGTTATAAAATTATTTTAATTCCAGTTTCTTCTTGATCCTCACTGACTTTTCTCTCAACTTCAACTAGAACAGGATAGTGAAGGTGCTTCTGGAATTCTAAAGGAAAAGAATAATGCTCATTCCTTTCAATGACAATGACAGAGCTTTTTATGCTCGTTTTTAGCATTGAGGTATTTCAGATTTGCCTATTTTGAATTCACAGTGATGAAAGGTGACTCAGGCCAAGTGCCAGCATGATTCAAAGCAGTTGATATGCAAAGAGGTGCTTCCTCCTGTCTATATATTTCACTCATAGGAAATAACTGCAGGTTTGTATAGAAGCAGTACACCAGATTAGCTTTGGTGGCTCAAGAGTTCAAAAACCAGTTATGCTAGTCTTGCGCTGTCCTCCACATCAGCTAGTTCTCAAAGAAGCATCTTGGAAAGACAAGTATACTGTTTTGCAAAGATGAAAAGGTTTAGTAACTCCAGTATAACCAGAAAAAAATACTTTGCATTCTTAGATTGACTTGGAGATCTACTCATCATGGTTCCTGTTTCATAAGTGCTGTTGTTTGTGTACACCTATACAGGCCACACGTTAATAGCATAGTTCCAAGAGAAATGGGTAAGATCAAGTTTTCATGCCTACAGTGTCTCTAAACCAGTGATGGGGAGGAGGAAGGTGTAGATAAGGGAAAATAGTAGGAAATAATCGAAACTTAAATAGTAAATGTACTCTACAGTTTGTAAAAAGGCGCCATGAAGCACCAAAGGCCACTTTAGTGAACTGGAAATATGCATTCACATGCAAAGCTGTGAGTCAAGTGAGGTACAGCTGAAGAAACAGATTTCGTAAAAGCTCAGGTGGAAGGGAAGAGGAGAAGTAATACATGACTAACACAGAAATAGGGTGCGTGTTTTGTCTGATATGATAATGCCTCTTTGGACTGAATGAAAGTAGAAATGATAATTAGACATGGCTTGAGACATGCTGGGTAAGCTGAGCAATGGGAAGTAGCAGAAGAGATCAGTTTCTCCAGGGAACACACAATGTGCATCAGTCTGGCTAGACAGCCTTGCTTCTGCGCCTTCTTTGTTTATAGTGCAGCTGCTCCCAGCTGTCAAAGAGAACTCTGTATGATAATCTCTAGGCATATCACTATTATTACTTTACATATATTGAGGAAAGTATGAACTGACAACCTACTCCCTGCTTAAGCAGACAAGAGAAAAGATTTCCTATTCAGCCTAAAAGCTGTTTTTGTTACAGCAGCTAATGTCCAGTCCAGAATTTGTATGTTGATAGAGACTTTAAATGGCATTTTCCCTGCATATAAAGACAGTGCTTGTCCCATCATATTGTCTGAAGATAAGCAGTGATCCGAGAGTGGCAATAATGTTTACCTTTTCTGTAGTTACATCATGTAGCTTCAAGGCTAAGCACTGAATCTATCCCTTCTGTAGGAAAGAAAAGTCACTGATGTCTGAGAATGGAAAGCAAATTAATCCAATACTGATGGAAGCTTTTAACTACAACATTGTATGTATTACCATTTCCTACTGTAGCTAAAAAGGTCATGGAAAAAAGACTGAAACTCTAGTTTCAGTGATGTTAGTTGTCATTTTTTTTAGCTGACTATTTAATTCCCTCAGTCAGAGATCCTTTGTGAGGATTATTTTTTCCTTTAGTCACCAGTATAGTTGACAAGGACTGACTATTATAATGGCAGACTATGATAACTCTAGAGAGTCCCTGCAGGAAACACAAAGATGCTTGGTAGACAAAACAGCAAAAGAGGTACAGGTAGAGAACTTTCATTTCCATGACTGTATCTTCTCTTCCTCTACTGACTACTGAATTTCAGTAGATTTCCTTAAACTCTCAACCTTTTGTTCTGCTCTTCATTATTTCCTTAAAAATTTTTGAGGAGAACTCCCTTGGGATTACAACGTCTGAACTCCTTTTAGAGTAAGAGCTTTTGTTTAAATAAACTTTCCCCTTTCCATTAAAATCACTTTGCTCTTCTAAATTAAAACCAACCTTTGGAGTATAATACTGATTACAACCTGATCTTCTGCTCTGCATACTGAACTGGGATTCTAGTTCACCTGCTCTAGTTCAGAGTGCTATAAAGAATGTTATACTTTAACTACAGTTTAAACATGATCATAAGTAATTTTGAAATGAGGTGAACTAAACATGCTAATTTTTAATCACAACTTACTAAACATTTTGCAGTAATTTCCATGAAATATCTGAGATATCATGCCCCAAAGAACTGAAATTAAATGTGAAACTGCTTGTAAAATCAGTGAGATGGCCCTGAAGGAAAATTTATTCTCTTATAAATGTAGTTGCCATACAAATACATTAATTTCCTGTTTCAAGAGATTAACTGTTTTCTAGCTAATACTATCTTCATGCAAAACCAAACTGCATAATCCTTGTGAAATGAGAATACTTTTAGTCAGAAAAAAAAAAGTAACATATAGCCCAATTAATTATCGAGCTATAATAGAAAGTCCCCTTTATAAACATGAAAACACAACAAATGCCTTAAATAGTGTAACTCGTGCTTTAACACAAAACCTTGTTCCTGACTTTCATTAAGTGAGTGTGTGTCTGAGACATGTGTCTCAAGTCTTAGAATGTATGGGGAAGGGGAGAAAAAAGACATGCCAAAAATGCAGCAGAAATACTTATGATCAAGCCCTTACTTTTACTGAACCAAAGCAGTACTATCTTTTCTATTTTGGCTGTATGTTCAGATTCACCCTCACGCACATATAATCAGGCTCATTTTATCCCTACTTGAGCTCTAGGGATCCCAAGCAGCAGGAGAAAAACATTAAAAGTGGAAGCTTGGTTTTGTACTCTTAACAGTTTTGGAGCACAAAGATGCTCGTCTTAGAGGTAAGGCTAGGACAGCAGGACGTTTTTTATTAGGACCGCATCCAAATATCATAGACTATCACCTGGTAGTGTAAGTCTAGTCAATGGAGCTGCTGCCAATTTAGGTCAGTTACTGGCTACAATTCTGCATTGTTCTCTCCAACCTGCCCTTCTGAAGGGTCTGAAGCAATTGACTGCTTTGGTGCAGGTGCAGAACAGTGAGGTGCAAGTCTTGGATCTCTATGACAAACTGAATGGCCTTGAGCAAACAGCCTTGGGAGGTCTCCAAAATAACCCTACTATGCTTGTCACTCTAACTAAATGCAAATGATATAGACAAAAAGCACTGTTTCCAGGGTAGCAAGGCTAGGAAAAACATGTCAAAATGAGCCGGGACTTGGTCTGCAAGTGTCAGCTTTAGGTTACTACATTTTAGGCTGAGGCAAAGACTTCTGTGTTCAGCTCTGTACTTTTTTTTTTTTTAAGGAGTTTTTGAGAAAGAGATTAGGAAGGAAAATAAGCCCTGAATATAAAGGTGAGGAAGAAAAAGGAAAAGCAGTCTAAGGGGAGTGGGCTATATAATTTCCTTCTAAGCTCTGTTAAAAAAGTTAACCAAGAGCATAAAAACCCATCAAACCAAAAATTCACCCCCCCAAAAAATCAAACAAACCTAAACCCAGTCTAAAACCCACCAAATATGCAAAAAAATCCCCAACAAACACACCCCCCAAAAAAAATAAAAAATCCACAACCCAAAACACACAAAAGCTGCTTAAAAAAAACAAATAAACCACAGAAACCAAACAAATCCTTGTTTGGTTTCAAGTAACTTCCCCTGCTATTCTCCCCCAGTTTACTAGAGTTAGAGCAAAATTAGTGACTTCAAAATTAGTGACTGCTTTAAGAATCATAACTTCTGAATGGTGGGAACTAATCCTGTTGCTTCACCTCTCGCCCTGTGGCTGGAGTGAGCATCTTAGTGCAGTTATTCTAACAATTCAAAACACCTCTCAGGGCTAATACCATGTGTCCTCTTTAAAAGGCCTAAATAGCAATTTGCCATTCAAATTGTTCTCTACCTCCTATTTTTTAGTAGCTTCATCTTCACAGATAGTTTTGTGTACAACTAAATAATTCATCTTTTTTTAGTAGAAGATAGGACTTATAAAAAGGATACAGTGAAGTGGTAGTGTACTTTACATCTAGAAATGTGTTTGCAAGACATTCATATTCTTCACTGGGATTTACCAGAAAGTGCAAATATAGACCCATTTATCACACTCCTAAATTCCAGATATTTCTTTAAATACTGATTTTTTTTTTTTTTTTTTTGCAAAGGCTTTAATTCCCCAAATGGAGGCACTGAGCACCAGCCCATTTTGTTCCTGGCAAAACTGGAGGAAAGCTTATTTCAAATTTCTAATTAAAATTCTTTCTTGCTGCGTGAGGAGCCCTGATGGGATTCCTCAGGGTAGTTGGATGGGTTTCTGATCGAATTACAACTGGCCCAATTGCGTGAATATTTCATTTAACTGTTGTGAACTGAAAACAGCAATTAACGACAACCTGAATAATAAAAAGCACTACTTTACCTTCAATCCTCTCTTCTCCCTCGGTTGATTCAAATTAGATGCTTAGTTACTGGGGAAAAAAAAAAAGCAAACAAAAAACCTCAAACAAATCCAGAAACAAAAAGCCTAGCAAGGGTCACTATGTGGGAAGAGGAGATGACTACGGTCCTTTTCCTCGAACTCAGAAACAATTTGACTGGAGGGATGAATGTGTATGTGACAGTGTTTCAGAACTGCCCTCATGAAGCATGACTGCTTCTGATCTGCCATTTATTCAATTTCCTACACTGTTGTTTCTGTCCAATCTCACCGAAGGTAATTTCAGTCTATTGTCTCATTTTTATTATTATCATCACAAAGTTTTTAGTAGAGAACTACATTGCCTATACATTCACTGGGGAACATTTGCTAATCTGGTTAAAAATTCTGAAACAAATCCTCCCAGATTGCCCAAACCCTCCCAGCCCTACACATGAGCTTCTGGGTGAATTGCCCACACTTGCAACATTTAGGCCAGGGCAATTAGGAGTGATCCAGCTGTGTCTAATTCCCTGGCTCAATTATAAATATCTCCCAAAGCATACAGTAATATGAGCTCCTATTTAGGGTGAAAATACAAGAATTTGGGGAGTATAGCAAAACTAAACGCTGTGAGCACATGCGGTGTCTTCTGATATATTCTGGAAAGCCACTATTGTATGCACCCTGCCTTCAGGGAATCTGCTCTACTTGTATTTTGTAACTTTGTCAAAATCTAAAAATTAAAAAGCTGACAAGAATTGGTCTGAATTTGGCCCGAGATCCACTGTTTCAAAAATATTCTTAGTAGTTGATGACTGATAGGACCTTGACAACTGGAAGAAAATAACATTCGGACTGGATTTTGATTCTATACTTACGGACATCTTCAGAACAATCTTGGAGAAATTTTTAGTAATGGATCCATTGGTACTTTAGGCCATTTGCATCTAAAAAAGTTTCTGAGAGTAAGTTTGTTTCAAGGCAAACTTTGGCTTCTAGGGAAAAGAGAGGAACTATAGATGGGCAGGCAGGAAGACAAATTATAATTCTAGAGCAAAAAATAGCAAACTGATTTCATCTATGTTCTGCAATTTGAAAGAATAAGGAAAATACCTGGCTTTAAACTCCTTTAAAAGTGTGTGAGCCCAAATTTGATGTTAAACTTGGTATTTGAGCTCTCTGTGGTAATTGGCAGTTCAGTCTGTTTAAGTGAAGATTAGATATCAGGTTGTTGCCTCTGCATGCACTGATATCAATCAAAGTCCCAATTTGACTGTGCATTCAGATTTTGTGATTGGTAGGTTAGTGATATTTTTTAGTTGGTTTTTTTGTTTGGTTGGTTGGTTTTTTGTGTTTGTTGTTTTTGATGTCCAAGAAGCTTTGACTTTGTAAAAGGTATTATAATGGTAGTAACAGAATCATTACTTAAGTCTAATTACGTTTAAGTATAATTGCCCTTGGCAAGGTGAGGAGCTGGAGCCAAATCTCAGAGTAATCTACATATAGCAGAAGTTCAAGAAGGGAGATCGAAACTGTTTTTCATCAGTCAACTGGATAGATCTATTGTTTGAGAGGAAGGGCATCCACTGTAAAACTCTGTTATTTATCGCAGGTGTGTGGGTTTCTGTCATCAGCCTTTGCGCAATTTACCTTTAACCAGCCATTTTTATTGTTATAATGTTCAGTCTATGTTCAGGGAGGTGATCCTTCATCGCTGCTGATCACTGGTGAGGCCACTGCTGGAGTGATGTCTCCAGTAGTGGGTGCCCCAAAACAAAAAAAGACGTTGACTTCTTGGAAAGAGTCCAGCAAGACGTAAAAAGTACTGGACATCTTTCAGACAAGGAGAGGCTGAGAGAACTGTGACTGATTATCCTAGACAAGATAAGGCTCAGGAGGGATCTTATTAATGTATACCTGAGGGGAGGGTGTAAAGATGATGGATCCAGACTCTTCTCAGTGGTGCCCAGTGGGAACAAACTGAAAAACAGGAAAACATTTTTTAAGCCATGATGGTGGTTAAACACTGGAACAAAAAATAATTCAATTTGCCCAAGACTTCAGAGCTTTCCTGCATGATTTTCATTTTATAGGAAACCTAAAATATCTTTTTTTGTTTGAAAATGTAAGAAAATATGTTAGGTAGAAATCATAACACTTCTCACTGAACGAAAAGCCTGTAGTTAATTCCAATTTCTTTCATAAAAAAATGATACTAAATTTATGGTGTTAAATTTCTGTTTAAAAAAACTATTGTGACAAATATGACTTAATATACATCATCATTGTAACATTTTTTTCATCAGAAGTATCCTGCAACTGAGTATGTACAGTTGCAGAAGTACAGTTAAACCTGTACTTCTCACATCTTTCCAGGTACTGAATAATCTAATTATTTTCTAGTTGAATTTAGAATTCTTGGAATTGCAAAATATGCACACCCAGGATTACTCTAGAAAGTCTCTCCAATTTTGCATGACTGCAGACCTTTATCTATTCAGATTAGCTTTATTCCTGCCAGCTAGGAAACTTTGTTTGTCTGCAGAGAGACTGCAGGTTACAGGTACAAAAAAAAATGCAAGATGGGCAGCCCCTCCTGTCTTACATGCAGCAGGAACATAGCTTATTAGACATCAGATTTTAGTATTTTTACTTGTTGAAATGAGTAAGAGCCATCTGGACAGCTGTAATTCCAGAGCCCAGCTGGAAGTTCTAGTGACAATACTTAATCTCTCTTTTCACTGTATAAATAGAAAAGTAGGCAGACTGAATGTAAAAATCACATAATAATTATCATAACTTATAAAAATAAATTACATCAAGCACTTGTTCAATTTTTATAAATAAGGGGATAGAAGAACAGGTTTTTAAGGAAATTTAAGGGGAAAAAATAGTCATCGTGCATTCTTTTTTTCTCTTCTTCCCTAATATATAAAACTGGTTCAGTTAGAAGGAAAAATTTTGTCAAATACGGAGCTATCAAGGCTGTAATGTGAACGTTTTCAAAGTTTATAGTGTACTAGCCACTAGATTCACACAGGGGCCCAATTATTTAAGTATCACTTTAAAGACATAAATCCACAACTGAGATCTTCAACACCCCTGTTCAGCTGTCATTCCGGAGATAACTAAATTGTGTGCCACTTTGTGTTTTCCACTGGACAGGCACAATGAGTCCTGGTGGTGATTAAGCTGCTTGGTGTCTAGTGGCTGGTCATCCTCCACCTAGGAGGAGGCATTTCTCCTTGAAGGATAACCCAATTAGATATTTGTGGTTCAACTACTCCACCTGCCTTTGACTTGCCAGAAAACATGTGCTGGCGGGGATGTCCTCCTTTTCCCTGGTGTCTCCATCACTGAAGTACTCATCTGCACAATTTGAGGAACAGAACTGGTCACCTTTCTCTCAAAAATGGGTATTAATTAATCTTCAGATTTTCTCCCTCTGTGGCTAGCAGCTATGAAAGTCAGTGTGTTTCACCTTTGTTCCACTCTCAAGACCTCTTCATATTTAGCCCTTCCCAAGGCACATATCCCAGTGTGCAAGATCATTCCTGCCCCTAAACTGCACCTAAACTGAGGTGTCAGTGAGGACTGTGTTTTGCAGCTGTGCCAGATATCTTCTCTTTTGTCCCATGGTCTTTCAACAGTAGAGCTGATTTACATATTTTATACATGGAACAATTTTTGACAGGATGGAGTTATTGGAGGAAAAAAGGAAACTCTCCTTCACTTCAGCCACATGAAGACACTCAATCTACTTCAAATGTCTTCAGTCTGCCAGCTGCAAAACACTCCTGAACAGCCCGGAGATTATAGCCGTTATAGACGACTAAAAGCCACAAAACAAAATTATGTCAGAATCAATTTCTTCACTGAAAGGGTGGTCAGGCATTGGAATAGGCTGCCCAGGGAAGTGGGGAATTCACCATCCCTGAAGAGTTCAAAAGGCTTGTGGATGTGGCATTTGGGGACATGGCTTAGTCGTGAAACAGCAGTGCTGCTTTAACAGTTGGACTCAATGATCTTAGAGGTCTTTTCCAACCTTAATGATTCTAAGACTCTATGAATCCTAGCCACTTGCAATAAACAGAGGATCAGTTTATAATATCCAGACAGCTCAAGGAAAATAGATCCACCCCTTACCTGTTATGATATAAATCACTCAGCATAGCAAAATTTCTGTTCGTTCTTATTCTCATTAAGTATGCACATAATTGTATTCTATTTAAAGTGTCTATCAGACATACTGTGGCTCTAATGTATTTGATGCAATCTATTTTATAAATCAAATTTAAAATTTCCCCAGTTAAGGATTGGGTTTCCTCCTAACTAATGTAGGAATAATTTGTACAGGTTAAATTGTACTTACATGTACTTCATTGTTTAATAAAGAAAAGCCATTCAAATTCAACTTCCATAACAGTATTTAATATTATAGATTCTTGCTTAGAAGTGTAAGAGCTAACAAGAAGATAAAACATGTTTATATGCTAGAGTGCCTTTCCCAAAACTACATGTTTGATAATGTTTTTAGATGAGAGTAGTGAATTCCTATCCAAAGGGCATGTAAACTTTTTTTCAGTGTTTTCTTGACTTTCAGAAGAGGCAGAATAGAGCAGATGACAAGGTACAACAGTTTCTGATGTATCTTAATGTTTAGATTATGTGGATTCTGTAGGAGAAGTATCAGGTACTTTATGTGCTGCAAATCGACTGCTGTGTAAAGAGTATTTCAGATGAAATAGCCCACAACCTGGAGTCTATTCAACAAAATCCCAACCAACTCCCCTCCTGCCCCAATACTAATCAAAAAGACCCAAACCTACTGAAACCACACTGACAATCTGAAACAGAGTGACCTGTCCCTCTGATTTTGAATAAATTGCTTTCTTAGTATGCTGTGCTGTGGTTTTCACTTCAAAGAAAGATTGGAGTATTCCCAAATAGCTTTTCAATTATAAAAGAATTCTTGGTCTAGCAGCTTGGAGACTGTAGGTTAAGAAAACACATCTACTACAGAAGACCCAAGAATGCAGTAATTAAGTGGCACAACAGAATTATAACCAGATGAAATCTCAAATCAAGTTGCATACACACAACCGTATTCCCGCTCCTGTACACACAATACACACTTCTGCCATAACTAAGTAAATTTGCTCCATGCAATTTTCAGCAAGAGTACTTCCAGAGAAATTGTGTGGGAAACCAATATCAAAGTGTACACTGATCATGGATGTGTTTGCTTTCCACTTACAATAAGCATATCTTGCCAAATATGCCCGTCACCTGTGAAGGACTGATATAACCAGGACAGGAGTATGACCTTCTGATTAGGAGTTAGGAGCCCAGAGATCTATTGTTTGCTCCTTTATTATCACAGAATCATAGAATGGTGTGAGTTGGAAGGGACCTTAAAGATCACCCAGTTCCAAGCCCTCTGCCATGGACAGGGACACCTTCCACTAGCCCAGGTTGCTCAGAGCCCCATCCAACCTGGTCTTGAACACTTCTGGGGTGGGGCATCTACAACTTCTCTGAGCAACCTGTTCCACTGTCTCACCACCCTCACAGTGAAGAATTTATTTCAAATAACTAATCTAAACCCACATTCTTTCAGTTGAAGGCCATTTCCCCTTGTCCTGTCACTATGGGCCCTTGTAAAATGTCCAGCTTTTGTTCATTCACCACCTTTATTATTCTTTTTATTTATTATAGTAGTTGTCTTGGAGCTGACCAGAAACAGGGCACTCCTTTTTGCTGATCACTTTAACACACAGTAACTGAGGTAATTTCTGTATGGGAAAACTCAGGAGAGAGCCAAGTTGAATTTCCAAAGCTTTGCATTACAACTGGACAATCATATAGATAATATTTTAGAAATGAGCTTGTTTTTGTTCAATTAGATTAACTCAGCCTCAGCGTAATATTGAATTCTGTCAGATTGTTATAGCCACAAAAATCTCAAATGAAAATACAGCCTAGATAATCAAGTAGTTTCCCAACACAGCCTTTGGTTATAGCCCTAGGACTGTTACCACATTTCAAGTAAAGGACAAATAACAGAAACTGGCGGTCTAGGTTTTTTTTAATTTTTCAAATAAGAAGCAGAAATATTAGGGTTTTCCTGCTAACATGACTTTCAGTTGCAAGTCGTATTGCCAGTTTTCAGCTAACCATGCTAGCAACAGTTTACAGTACAGAAGGGGTCTTGCAATTTAAAATTCAAACCAAAGAACCCCTTTTATATATGCTTAGAAAAAGAACAGAACAGAGGAAAGGTACACAGGACTATGGCTGCAAATGAGAAAGCTGTTATGTTAGGTACCACTATAATTTTCTTTTTCACTGGTCCTGTATATCCCTATGTCCCTCATTCTTTTTCTTTTTGTTAGTGGCCACGCAGCATGACACATATTGAGAGCTTCTCATGTAGCTGCCACAGTCCTGGCAGGAATGCACAATGTGTCACACCTCTCTGCAATTTCTGGCGTTTTTAGAGCACATTGTCCCCTCACAGGCAGCATAGAAAATAAAAGTACCCCACCTTAAACTTAGGTTGAAATAGAACATTTTCCTTCTCCATATAGGAGACACAAGTACAAACCTGCCCAATCTGAAGTAAAGGTGTGAATCCAGTTCTTCTCACAATGTACCTTAAGTACTAAGTTTCAGTACATTCAGTGGGATCTCAACACCTGTAGAAGTTCTTTCACTTGCCATAAAATATCAAAATGGGGACTGACAAACAATGAGGTCTCCCACTGTGTCTTGCAACAGCCATCCTAGAAAAGAATATTCTTGGCTTGTTGCATCTTGTGAAATCAAACTAGAGACAAACTTAACTTAAACTATAAGACATTTTGGGGCAGCATACTGTCTCCTGAGTAATGCATCTCTTTGTACTAAGTTAAGCAGAGAAAAAAAAAATAATTTTGGTCTCTCACCAACCATATGTATGTTTTAGGTGTTATCTGTTAAGTTGAAGTGTGGCCATCTCTCTTTTATTTTTTTGATGAAAGCTATGAAGTTGGATGGGATATTTCCCTGAATGTTGAGGTTGGATGCCTGGGTTTGGAAAGAGTGGCTCAAGAAAACATGCTTAGAAAGTTTCTTGGTGAATTTCCTAGTTTTTGTGAATCCCATCTGTATGCTGCCTTCCTATACAATACCCTGAAAAGTTACCCATAGCTCTTAATAGGCTTACCTTAAAAAAATTATTGAGTTGTGCAAACCATGTGTTTCTCATAATTTGCATTTACCTATGCAAACCACAGCTAAATAAATAAATAAATTATAAATAAAAATCCTGATGTTGTTTATCCACAGTGCAAAGCATAACCTTGATTTTTATCTATTTCATTTGGCTCAAGTTTGGTTGCTTTTTGAGCATGCCAGGCATGCTCAGCAGCAAAAGAATATTGGAAGAAGTTAGATTTTTTTTGTCAGGGACCTGACATATGATGGAGAATATTTGCTTAAAAGAAAATTTTTTTAAAGCATAAAATCCTCAGTAAGTGTAAAGCAGAATAGCTCCTCTGTAGGAAATGCTTATTTGGGCTATCTGAAATGATGGACTTTGGTACTTTTCTCTGGGCTCCACTGCTACCCACATTGTGTTTCCCCACCTCCTGTCAGGAAGGCTGCATTGCTACAGGGGTCAGCTGAGAACCCATGAGATATTGGATGCCTCAGTATGTTTAAAATCCAGTTTAATCTTAGAATGTAGATGGAGGATAAACCCAAAGCTTTGTTTGCTTCTTTTACAATCTCTGGGGGATTGTGTAATTCCACCAACATTTGAACAATGCCAATCTGAAGAAAAAAATGGGGAAAAAAACCTGTTTTAATTCCTCCACTCCTCAGCATTGTGTTGAGAACAGGGTTTAAAGTCAGCAAGATGCATCCAATTTATTTGAATTCAAACTGCATCTTTTCCATCTGAAAGCTGAGGGCATGTGAGGAACAATGTTTCACACAAAATACTGGTAGCTTCCCAAATTTATGAACAACCCCAAAGAATTCTAAATTACTAGATCTTGTTTAGCTCATGGAGAAAGAAACTCGTATATTGTGCTCGTATATGGTACATATTTTAATTCAGCCTCCACAAACACTCATCCACTTTAATAAGATCCTTTCTCCCCATTGGAACAGAACATTTTTGTTACCTCTTGGATATGCAGCTAATGCGCACTCTGTGTCACACTGCCCTCTTCATAGCAATGTTTGTTCTATGTCTCAAGGAAATTATTAAATCAATCTATCTATCCTAACAAGCAAATAGAATAATGGAAGCTCTTTGATTTCAAACTAATTTACACTAGCAAAGTCCAGTATCTTTTTTTCTGCTGTGTTAATTATGTATTAATTTCTCTGATTTCACACTAGAAAAATGAGGAATGTGGTAGTGAGACATGAGCTTATTTTGTTTTATATAGGTACACAAGATTTAGAAAGTCCATTTTATACACATTATCAGTGTTAGTGGCATATGTTCTTGCTAATAATAATTCCAGCCTTTTTCTGGAATACTCAAGTACAGTTTTAGATAGAGGGCCCTGCCCAGACACATGGGTCTGGGCTATGATCTGGATATGTAGTTCAATTTTGTGGCTACAAACAGGCTGTTGACACTCAACCACTTGAATGAATCCATACGTGGCTGTACTGAGCTGCACATATTGTTTGCCACTGGTAGACCTCCAATAATCACCTCCATTAAAGAGAAGACTTCTCAAAATGAGACAGAATAGAAATTTTGTCAGATGCTTATTACCTTTCAATAGAGTAAGGCTGCTTATCTGCATCATGTTGTTTACTATAACATGAAAAATTTATGTCCAGTATCTGAACATAAATTCTTTCCTGTTACAAGATTTTATGAATGGTTTTAATCTCACTATTAAATACTTCTACCCCAGCTAGAGAGACATTAGATAATGGCCCTGAGTGAAAAGTCTTTGTAGTCTTCTGCAGGACTACATCTATTAGACTGTGTCAATCTAAACTTGCACCTATAATTGCAGTTCTATGGAGTAAGAAGCAGATTCTTCTGTCACAGTAAAATGCTGCTTAACCTTTAGAACATGCTAATGTACAGTGATTTATAGACAGATCAAAATGTGTTATATGTATTATGTGGCATCACCAGACAATTAGCTCACAGTATGAAATAAAAATAACAGAGTTTAAAACATTTGAAAATGTTTTTTTCTATAAGCAAAGTATATAAATCAATCATCTCAAATAAAAACAGAAGGGAGAAAGAAAACAAAAAAACTCTATCTATATATATATACACACACGCACCAGAACAGTGCAAGAACCAGAGGGCCTATCATAAACCCCACTTCATTTGTAACCTTCTCCTGGCTTCTCCAGTCACTGCAATTATCAGGGAGAAAACTATGCTTAATATATACTTCTGCTGTAGGGCACACAGCACCTTCCTGGTAGGTATTTTTTGAATTATGATATTAGGCATGCAGTAGCACCACCTCCAACAGCCTTTGTCAACAGTGACATCTTCCCTTCTACAAGACTTGCTGGTGACAACTCTGATTTCATTTAGTGGAAGCTAGTGCTAGGACCAGGGAGGCCTCCCTTATCAGTTTGCTGAGGGTAATCAGTATTTACCAGGCATACTTCCATTTTCAGAATTTGCTCATTAAGGCAACTCAATGTTTGAATTCAAAGACTAAAAGCTACTCCAAACTTATTAGAAGGACTCCATAAACTGCTACAGCAATTGAATGCTACTCGAGGGTTCATGTAGATGTACACTATTAAAAAATACAGAACAGAGATGAAGAACAGCAGAGATATGAATTTGAATCATTCAGCAACAAAGTGCTGAAAATGTACCTATTAAACATAACTACTTATGCATCTAAGTAATGCAAATGCCTAGAAACCATTTTAGTAGACATCCCGATCATTGACTTTACTCTTACTGAAAGTTCACTATCTTATCTTCCCTTTGTCAAGTCAGAAGCCACTGTATAAAACAGCATCTAAATTAAACAGTGCATAAGAAATATAAAATGAATGGGGAACGTCTGAGCTGATTCTTATGTTGAGACATGGGGAGAGAAAGAGACTGTGGTAGGAAGAAAAAGAGGTTTAAGCAGCATTGTATGTCTTCAGTGGTTCCAACTGCATTCAATCTAAGAAAACTTACTGCACTTAGAAGCCCCTTCAGTATCCAATATTGCTGTCAGAAATAATCCAAAGAAGAATTGATGCTACTGTGGCAATCAAGGTCTACTGCAAGCAATTCTTCCTGGTTGTGAAGACCAAGGTAAAAAATCCAGTTTAAGCCTATGCCCAAACTTTCATATGGTAAATGTAAACTATAACAATATTTCAAGACAGAAGGAGATGACTGCCACTAACTTTGACACGTGTTTTTAGAAAAAATAACCACTGAATCTCAAATGAGTGATTTTTGGGATATATTAGTTTTGAAATCGCAAATTTTGTGTGTATCACTGTCAAGAAGTTGGGAAATTTTATCAAGCTCACATTTGCTGATGGTGTTTAGGATTTTCTGGTCCCAGAAGAGTAAGGCTTGTCATTTTGTAGGTGTAAGTGAAATCAAAATAAGGGTTGCTGGCACAGAATGCTCAGAGATGGCACCATAAATCTCAAAACTAAAATTATTCAGGAATTGTTTTGCAAATTTGAGCAAGAGGTCTATCTCTTTGCATAAACTGGTTATTCAGTTTCAACTACATTTTTGCAAGATTCTGCAATAAAATTTTAAGTTCCTTGGAAAAGCCTGTTTTCCTAACTGGTTCCAAAGGAAAAGATGTATAAACCCACAAACAAATGTTGTTCAACCTCCTCAGCTTTTTGTTTGATATAGTGAAATAGAAGTGTGATTCAATAGTTATATCCTAGGCAATTGAAAATAAGGTTTTACATACATGTTTTTAACCTATCAAAACAAAGAAAATAGTCAGCAAAATACAGTACTCAGAAAATGGAAGGGTTTTCTAATTTGCCAATTAATAATAAGACTGAATGGGGAGAGCATTTTCAGCTTATCTAGCCATATTCGTAAAAATTTAAAGTAAAAAGGAAAATCAGGTGAAGAGGCAGGTGAAGCACGCATTAGAGAGAGGTCATAAAAATTATAACTGTATTAAACTGGTGCTGCAGTTTTCATGTGCAAAACTTAGTTCATTTAATATCAGAGATTAAAAAGAATGTTATTGTAAAGTGAATCTCCCCCTTCCTCCCTCCAGCCCCCCCAACATTATGACTTCTCTGCCAAATTGAGCATCCTTGTCCAGACTTCTTATCTGTTGTTTTGACTCATAAGGAATGAGCTTGCTCTCTCCCCTCTGACACTGCCCTAGTCTCAGCCCTTCAGGCTTCTGAAAAGCAACCAGATTAAATGAACCCAGCAGATACTAAGTGCAAACAAAATACTGCACTCAGTCCTTCTTAGTTCCATAAAAAAGTACACTCCAGGATCCACCCTCCCAAATATCTGTCCTAAATGCTTTTGTCAGAAACCACTTAATATTAGCCATTGCCCAAAACCACAGAAAAATCCTTCAAAAACTTGTTCTGCTTGATCTCCTTGAGTCAGGTCTTGTATTACCTGCTGCCTCTTGCAAAATTTTTTGGCCTAAGCTCTCACACTGGTCACTTAGCATTTTCTCCTCATGGTATTTTGATAAAGATTTCCTCTTTCAGTCTTGAAAATGAATTAATAAAGCTGTGACCAAATTCCATTCCTAATCTATTAAATCTTTCCTTCCTTCCTTCCTTCTTAGGGACTTTATACAGGCAGCAACTGCATTCTGTACTGAGCTGAACACTTACACATACACCCTAGGAAAAATTCTTTTTCCCTTCCAGTTATTCAAAGCACTATTCAAATCCTATATTTCCAGCATCATTTTTCATTCAGATTGACAATAACAATCTTTCCTGAGTTCTTTGACCTTTGCCTCCAGGAACTTATGCCAGTAATCCCCTGGGCAATACAAGGGACAGGCCATTACAAAGCTGGGACAAAGTGCTCTGTTAGAATTCAGTGTCTGAATCAGCAGTATGCCAGCTTAACGAGCTGACAAAAATTATTGTGCCTTTCTGGAAATAAGTGGCCTTCTTGTCTCAGGAGACCAATGCGAAGTGACATATTGAGGCAGTACTGGCATTTCCATCATCACTGTTCCCGGGGCTTGAGCCTAAGGACAAGGGTATCTGATCTAAACAGCATGCAGCATCAGTACATAAAGCCATGAGAAAATTGCCAAGTCACAGCAATAAGACATCACTTTTACTCTCTCTGAGCCATGTGTTAAAGTGACTGAAGGAAACTGTAAAATGAAATCATGTTTTTTACATAAACATATGTATGGGGCTCTGTGTTTTCTCCCTGCACAGGCCTGGAATCAGGAATAAAGCCTGGGAAACAAACAAAGAGCAGGAAACAAAAAAGGAAAATTTTTGTTTTCATCCCTTCTCACCTTCATCCCATCCCCTCCATGAGCTACTTTGGTACATATCTTGGTCCAAAGTGACCTGTGGTAACAGAGAAAGTGACATACATTTCTGGGTTAATAACCCAGTCTTTGGTCATTTCAACCCAGTGTCAGTGTCTAACACTTCCTGACCTACAGGATGCTGTGCACCTGGTACAACACCATGTGGGTATCCCACTGAGCACAAACTATTGTAGTACTAGGCCTAATATAAAAAATTAATTCACTTCAATGTGAGAGCAATAGGAGATATCAATGAGCTGCAGGTATTCAGATTACCTGAAGGGCCATGTGGGCAAGAGACAGCCTCTTTGTGACAAGATCTCTCTTCAAAGTAAACGAACTTTGCATACAAGTAGGAAAACCTCAGTTTGATCCAATTTGAGTTTATGCCAGTATTCCTCTGCCAGCAGGACAGAACTCAGGAGAAACTGAAGAAAGGAATAGAAGGAAAATGTATCAAATCATGACTTTTTTCTTTTTAAATCACATTCCAAATGGTTTTAAAGTTATTACTTTTTCCACTACCCCCTTTCGCCCCCCTCACTTCACACAGAGAAGCACACAACACCAGAACACAGAGGTTCTGCCAGGCAGCTCACTGTGCACAGCCAGAAGCTATACACATCATAGTGTAACAAAAAAAAACACCCCAACAGAAAAATCCCTACAGCCCAACACTCATCAGTCAACTAAGGTGGCTGGAGTAGAGGAGCACTCTTGCAGCAAAGAAACAGGCTTTAGTGCTAGCTTTTAGTAATGTTTCTGTGGCTTCCAGGAAGCACAGGCCCCATTGTGAAACACTTAGACCCCAGTGCTGTCTTCAGTACCCTGCCTTCCTCATTTTTGGTCATTTGGTGAGATGTGAGCAAGGAGGCTGCTGACCCACTGAGCAATGGACAACTGAACAATTTTTATTCATCAGTTCCCTCTTCAGCCATTGTAGCTCTCAATAGACGCTGCCAGCAGACAAGAAGGCAATTTGAAAAGCAAGCTGCAGCCTGTCTTGGGTAAATACAGGAAAATAATGCTGCATTTTAGAAGTCCAGTCAGAATTCAACTCACAGCAAAAATGTATTTCACTGCAGTCTACTGCAGTTCATTCTGACACTGCAAACCCTACTGAAAATGGCCCCTGTCCTCCTTGTGTACTCCAGCCCTTTCTGGACCCAGCACTGACAGATACGTCCGCACGGCTTTTGTTTTGTAGCTAGTATGGAATTAGTCTTTTGCTATTTGCTAAGTAACAATCATTCTGTGCTATTTTGCTTCAACCCTGGTGCTGGTGGTTCCCCAGCACTTCTCTCAAACTGTGAGACAGAAGGTCTTTATTTAAAATTAGGTTTGTCTCTGTTGAGTGTGGTTGTTACTGTACTGTGAGCATACATAATACTTGGCAAAACAGGGAAATAGAATTGTCTGTTCTGTCTGGTATATATCAAGAAATTCAAAGCGTGCTAAATAGAATACCTGTTGAAACACAGGAAGCCAGAGCTGAACTGTATTTCAGTTCAGATTTTCCTCATACCTGTGAGCATACAAAGGTGTGATTCAGCTGTATTGCACTACACAAAGAAAGGATTTATTGACACTGAAAAACTGAGTATTTGGTATCTGCATATCACCTGGTTTTAAATAACCCAGCTGGCATATCAGAAGCAACCTACCTCTGTTAGCTTGGCGCTCTACCCAGACCCTGTGTACTGAGCTCAGCAGTCAAAGCACAGCCCATGACTAACGCAGCTATGCTGCCTGTACTGTACTAGCACAGAAGCAGAAGTAGCTCTGCTTGGCCTCTCATCTGCTACATCAATACACCTAACACGATTCATCCACAGACTTTGTTGCAGAATGGAATTAACCAGGCATAACTGAAGCTATGCTGTTATACTGGTCCAGGACTAGCATGACAGGAGAAGGTGAGGGCAAACAAAGTTTGATAATGCTGCTCAGAAAATGCTTCGTGGAAATTCACTGATTTCCAGAGGAGGTTTGTTTGTATGTTTGTTTGTTTGTTTTGTGAGGAAGGCTGCATTTCAATATTTTTAAATTTAGCATCTTGAAAGCATTTCAAAGTAATCTAAACACTTTGACATTTTTGAAAATGAAGAATTCTTTTTTTTTTTCTTTCCCAGAGTGATTGTTTTAAAATTGAAGCAGTTAAAGTTGAAATAGAATATTTGGCTTCAGCTCTTACTTTGTTGGAGATTTTTATTCAAAAACTTCTAACAAGTCTCAGTTTGATGCAAAAATATTTGATACAGTAATGTCTGAAATCTCTGGCTTTCTTATCCCATACTATTCAACCCAGTTTAGCAGAAATCAGCTGCCGAAACTTTGCTGAATCACCGTGCTAATCACTGGAAAGGATCCAGTCACACAGAGGGTAAACTGCAGCAAGTGCAAGAGAGGATCTGAGGCAGTTGCTGGTTCAAGGGAGACACCTTGTTCAGCCTTAAAGTGTCATAAGGATTGCAAATTAGTGGTTAGGCAAAAAACTGCAAGGAATGAAAGGAGCAAATATATATTGGGGAGTGGGTGGGTGTTGAAACTGGGGAGGAACATGTGAGTTCAACCTGAAGCTCCATTTCATTGTCCAAGAGCAGTTCCAGCCTGTGCACTCTTTAAGAAAGGAAGACCTTACACCACAGGACAATGTTTGACATGCTGCAGGATTACATCTTCATTTAACTTATTTCCTAGTCAATGATACTCAAAGAGAACATGTCTTGTAAGAAAGAGTCCATAAATCCAAATATTACAGTTAGCAACTTCCTTCAACCTCCAGTAACTTTAGCACTGGATAAAAAGTTTCCAAATTGATAGTCCTGTGAAATGAAGCCCTATATTTATCAAATAGGAAGATATGCCAGAGATGGTGTAATTGCAGACCTTCTGCATTCCTTTGGAGGTCTTGATTGAGAATATTTAAGGTTGACAAAGGAATTCAAGGCCACTATCTCTGCATTATCTGTCAACAAATGACTAGTGAGTGTGCTTTTTGGTCTCCAGGACATTCTACTCTGCTAAGAATTGAACAGAATTATTTTAGCTATTCTTCCATCAGATAGGAATGAGCTCAATTAACTACTAGTCAATCCAGATGCAAACTGGTAAGGGAAGGCTCTCTAGTACATCAGTGGAGCATTCATGGAGCTGCAGTGGAGGTAACGGGGAATAAGTGGCCCTGCTCTGGCTTCAAACCACAGAGTTGCGGCCTTCAATCCAGCAATAAATTTTTCAAGTCAAATTGCAGAATCTGAGATGTGCTCCTGCAAACTACAGAACATCAATGCATTCAAGGAATGGAAATGCTTCTTTTATCTTGCCTTATTTTCTGAGCCCTCAAGGGAATTGTTGGTGACACCCATACTCTGTAACATTGAGGAAATTATGTATCTTTTTTTTGTTTGAGGTGGAAGTAGCATAAGCAATGAGATCAGCAAAGCTCTCACAAACCCTGTGGATAGCCAAGGGTCGCTAATGGACATAGATAGAAGAGGTCAGTGTGTGTCCTCTCTGCTCTTGAAAGGTACACAAAAGTTTCTTGGATGAACAATTAATGGTGCACTCGGTGCTACTCACAATTGATAGTAGCCATTTCGAGAGTTTTATTCTGTTTTTCCCACCTCGGTCTGAGCCAGTCTTTCTTGCATTGGCAAGAGTTTTCATTATGAAGAATTTACTCATTTGAAGTTCTTAATTATCTAAATACAATTCCTCTTTCATTTACATTTATGAATACATACCTTTCAACTTGCTCACCCCCATATGTAACCTGATGAATTTTAAGTGGCAAAAATTGCAGAAGTGGGCACCTGATTTTTACTGGGCCTAATGCAATACTTTCTAGTTACTTCATATGCTGCGAAGCCTGCCTGGAAACATGCTAAAACCAGGCTCTTTACATCCAAAGAAATTCTGCATTTATCTTGCTGTGCCTTGGTTCCCCTGATAAACAGAGGAGCACTATCTCACTTCTACAGGTAGGGTTTTATGAGAATATATACCCCATTATTTAAAAACCATTTTGATTTTGTAGTGATCAGAGAATGCTAAATGAACCTAGTCTAAACCAAACCAATGCATGCATACATTTAAGTTACTATTAATTTCTTCCTTTCTCACTTCCTTACAATACTTTATTTTGAATTAATGGTGGCAACATTGACATACAAATCCATCACAGCATGCTGCTAGGGTCCAAGTACCTATAAGAAGTAAGAGTTTGAACAGTAAATACCTTGCTATTACAGCTTTGAGAAAAACATTTTCTCTCTCCCCTACAAGCAGGTAATGACTGTGATGCAGACAGAAAAATTTGTGGAGAATAGCTGCAAACAAAACAGATTTTAGACCCTAATTCCTTCATCACTTGTGTATGACATATTTTGTGTTTTCCAGAAGTACAAAAATTAAGCTTGGAGTTACCTGAGATTTGACTTCCAGAGCTCTTCAATGATCACAGATCTACATGGGCAAAGAAACTCACACCAATATTCTAGCTGTGACTGGCCATCCTGAACTTGTAACAAGGTTTAATGAAAGGTCAAACTCTCCTCTCTTGAAGACTTTCAGATTCTGCTTTTCAGGTCATAAATTTCATATGCAAGCTATCATCGAGTTAGAATTTATTTCCACTATTGTTTCACCCTGTAGGACAAAAAGGATCTTACAGCAGAACTAGTAGTAGAACCACTGAGGTCACTGATTTCCAAAGTTATACGCTACACCCTCTACTTCTGTAGTGGTTTTGATTTTAGACCTT
>VZRE01012019.1:0-17363 GCA_013396775.1 Cephalopterus ornatus
TGGAGCTGCAGGGGATGTTGTGACCCACACGCAGGACCCGGCCCTGCTGTCCCTCACACCGCTGCTCTCAGCTCACCCATCCAGCCCGTCCAGATCCCTCTGCAGAGCCTTCCCACCCTCCAGCAGATCCACATCCCGCCCAACCTGGTGTCATCCACAAACTCACTGAAGGTGCCCTCCATCCCCTCATCCAGATCATCAATAAAGACATTATTGATATAAAGATGTTAAACAGGAGTGGGCCCAACACTGAGCCAATTCCAACTAGCAGCGTTCACCCCTTTGACATCGACTTCATCACAAATTACACAATGATTTTCTTTTGTTTCCCCCTCTCCTAAAGAACTGTTTGAAAAAGCAAGAATTGCTATATATTTATTGAATGCTCATTTCTAAAAGCTGAGCCATCGATTTAAAAGTTCACCTTGAGCCACCGTTTTCCGCGTGTGGGCAACAGTTCTAACACCAAACCCCGAAGCGTTCCATGAACAGCAAACACAGGAAATCCTTGAAAGCACACAGGGCTCTACAACCAAAGGCAATCATTAAACTCACCCACGGGACCTTTCACAACACCCCCTTCAACGTCAGGGAGCGAACAGGCCAGTTTTGCAGAGTTCAGAGAAAATCTGTGAGTTAAACTCACAAAAAAATGAGTCAAACCCAGAACAGTTTTCTGCTGCTTTGGAACCCAAATGAATTACAGTATTACAATTATTCATGTTGTTTGGTTCCACAATGATCAATGATAATTCCTGCACGGAGGAAAAGCCAGGCTGATGCATTTGTTGGGAGTTTGGTCCGAGCTGTTTGATCTTCCCTGTGATCCCAACTGCGCCATACTGACCCAAAGCAGCCTTTTTCCCAGGGCTCTCCGTCCTCTTTCCTCCGGAGACGGAATTATTTCTACATGAGCAGCTCTGTGACTCGTCAACAAGCTCAGGCTGCTCTGCCAGACGAGCCTGGAGACTCCCAGACCTCGTCCAGCCACTCATTTGCTGCAGAGAACTTCGTATCCTGCCCTTCCCAGTCACATTCCCACAATTCCCCAACACAGGGGCATTGGCAAGAGGAGGATTTGACGGAAGTCTCAGCGTAGTGAAGCATGAAGCAAAAACTATGCATTAGAGCAACACCTTTGCAGGGTTACTAACAATGTCATTTTAGAATTGTATTAAAAATAATCACTTTTTGACCCAAAAAAACCAAATGAAAAATCACTTACGTAAATAAATACAGGGGGGAAAAAAGGGGTAATTTGCAAACATGCCTGACTGAAATTTTACCTAACAACTTTAACATCACTTTTGCAGTCTCCAAAAATACACCAAAATACAACTTCCCACCTGAGGTTTCATTTGAATTTTCTGAATCATTAAAAGCCAAAACGGTTGAAAATTATGTTTCAACCTTATAAGAACACAAACTTCATCACACCAACAGTGACAGCACGAACTGTCGGGTCCCTCACACGAAACTGGGAGAACCCCATTTCCAGCGGAAAAAGCTGGAAAAGTAAAACCCTGCGGTTCAAAAACACATCCCCCAACGTCACAGCTTCGTAAGGAATGAGAGAAATCTGACTTCCTGAAAGTTAATTTTATGTATAGAAGAACACCTGAGACGCCTCGTGAGGCTCCCAAAAAGTGAGGATTCCTCAAACAGTGGGTTTGGGATGAATTTCAGCTCGGAATGGGAAGCAGACAGGAGATCCCCCAGCCTGGCTCTGCTGTCAGCAGCTCACCAGGAAAAGCCAGAGCACACGCACATTATTTTGCTTTAATCGATTCCATTCCAGGCTGCTGTTCAATATTAAGAGCGTTACAACCTTTATGTAACTTTTCACGTAGTTAAATTTTAATATAAAGGTATTTCTTTCCCATTCGGGAAAACGCTGGTGATGTTTAAGAAAGAATATATCAGGATCTGCTCCCGGTGAGTTGGAGAGCAATGTGTGACAAACAAACAATAATAATAATAATAATATTTATTAAACTATTTAACAGTGTTTAAAGGGAAGGACAAAGTGTCCTGCAATTACTGACTTGCAGTTTCTAATCTGAGTCGATGTCCCTGGGTTGTCCAGGGAGAGATGCAGAGGCTCATGGAATGACTGGTGCCGGAGTGAATCATCACACTCTCCGGATTAAACCTCGGGATTTGTTCCACCTCAGAAATTACCTTCAGTAATTGAAATAATGGTTTCGGTTTAGCACCCGGGAAGCAGCGTGGAAGGAGCACCACCCATTCGTGGGCTGATCAGAAAGAGCTGCAGGCCAAGAGCATTTGCTGATCAATTGGCACCAAGAACTTCAAGGAGAAACACCAGCCAGAGCCCCTAAAAACAAACCCAAACCTCTTTGCTAACAGGTGATTAGAAGGGAACCATCTGATCACAGGGTGATGGTGTCCCCCAGGAGATGCTCTCACCAGCACTTGAAACCATAATATCATTTTCCCACCTTCCCCTCCCTGCCCTTCTCCTTCGTCTCCCCAAAGGCATCACGCTGACAAATAACAACCGTTCACAGCGCAATTACAGCTTCTGGATCTGGGGTGGGGATTTTTTTGGGAAAACTTCATTTCAGCAGGCTTTTTGTGTAAATCCCCGGGAGCTGTTGCTGCCTCGGCCCCGTTCTGTCACTTCACCCGCCCCGCTGTGCCAGGGTGGGGGTGGGGGATCTGTGCCCAGGCTCCTCGGTGACATCATCAGTGACATCAGCACAGCACATCTGGGCACCCAGGTCACAAGTGGAAACACTGAGTCAGGTTCCAGTGCCAACTTCTCACCTTCTCGCTTCCTTTCACAGCATCATGGAATGGGTTGGGTTGAAAGGGACCTTGTTCCACCCCCTGCCTTGTTCCCCCCCACTAGCCCACGTTGCTCCAAACCCCGTCCAACCTGGCCTTGGACACTTCCAGGGATCCAGGGGCAGCCACAGCTTCTCTGGGCAACCTGTGCCAGGGCCTCACCACCCTCTCACAGCCAGCAATTCCTTCCCAATATCCCATCTATCCCTGTCCTCTGGCAGTGGGAAGCCATTCCCTGTGTCCTGTCCCTCCATCCTTTGTCCCCAGTCCCTCTCCAGCTCTCCTGGAGCCCCTTTAGGCCCTGCAAGGGGCTCTCAGCTCTCCCTGGAGCCTTCTCTTCTCCAGGTGAACCCCCCCAGCTCTCCCAGCCTGGCTCCAGAGCAGAGGGGCTCCAGCCCTGGAGCATCTCCGGGGCCTCCTCTGGACTCTCTGCAGCAGCTCCACGTCCTTGTGCTGTTGTTCCCAGGGCTGGAGCAGCTCTGCAGGGGGGTCTCACCTGAGGGGGCAGAGTCCCCTCCCTCACCCCTGTTTTAACCCTTCTCCACCCATTTAACACCTCAGCAACTGCTCCCTTTCCATACCTCCAACATGAGGAGGCACCAGATTAACTCTCTATCAATAGAAATGACAGACTAGAAGAGAAACCCCCCAGTTTTCCTGACTCCCACAGCAAAGGTGAAAAGCCCTTCCCAGGTCACACAGTGCAGTCCAGCTTCGGGTGGTGTCACTGAATCCAAGAGGCTTCCAAAGCCCAGACAGGATTTATTTAGCCCTCACAGGTGCCTTCATCCCAAAATGATGCTTTAAAAACCTCCCCCCCAAACATATATACTGTGTTTAAAACAGCATCACTTACAAATGGCAAATCTACCTGGCAATTCCTGTCTCCATCATTCTTTCCTTTAAAAATGTGCTTTTAAATCCTTGTCTGCTCTCAAGGTCACACTGATGGGTCTGTAGATATCAGATCATCTTCCCCTCAACTTCTTTTTTTTTTTTTTTAATCACTATTCCACAGTCCAAAGACTCGACCAATGCCACTTTCTGTGACCAGCTCTTCACCTTCTTCACCCTACTTTTAAAACTGCTCTTAAAAGATTATGAGCACACCTGCCCAAGGGCAAAATTTGATTACAATTAGATGAAGGAAAGATTCTAAAAGTGAATTAAGGATAGAGAGGACACAATAAAACCTGTGGAAAATCTAATCAAAGCATTAAGATTAAAAGAGCCACAATGAAAAAGGCAGAAAATCTGACTTGAACCAGTGAACGTGAATCCTGCCAGCACAAATAATCAGGACAACGTACAACACGGACTATTTTAGGGGGAACACATTCCAAATGTTGTGACTGGGACTCCTACAGACTCCCTCGGTGCAAATAAGTAACATGATATGCATCCATGTGTCCCATGTCCTCCCTTCCAGCTCTGCAGTTTCACAGTCAGCTTGGGAAAGGATCCACCATTCCTGTGGAAAACAGCCTTCCAAGAGCACACTGAGACATCCAGGTAAGGCCCTGATCCCAGAAGCGTGATGACACCTCGACCTCAGTCTGCAGGGGCTGGGAATCAATTCCCCATCAAAGCTGTTCTCTGGTTCATAAATCAACCCTGGAATTCTGTCCTGTATTAATCCTCTTGGAGAGGGAAGTGCCACACCCTTCGGAACTGAAACTTCAGGGAAGACACAGCGGAGGAGCCAAAGTACAAACCACAACCGGGAAAAACAAAACGAAACACCACAACCCAAAACAACGCCCCAAACCAGGCCAAGTGATGCACAGCCACTTCCCTTCCCCATTTTCACTTCTGTTGCAGTTTGCTGCCCTGAGTTAGCTGTGGATATCCCTGGAAAGCAAGGACATCAGGAAGATTGTTGCACTGCCTTTGGCTTCACAGAATCACGGAATATCCTGAGCTGGGAGGGACCCACAAGGACCATCCAGTCCAACTCCTGGCCCTGCACAGGCACCTCAACAATCCCACTGTGTCCAACCCCTCCTGGAGCTCTGGCAGCCTTGGGGCTGTGCCCACTGCCCTGGGGAGCCTGGGCAGTGCCCAACCACCCTCTGGGGGAAGAACCTTTCCCTAATATCCACCCTAAACCTGCCCTGACACAGCTCCAGCCCTTCCCTGGGTCCTGTCCCTGCCCACAGTGAGCAGAGATCGGAGCTGCCCCTCGGGAGGAATCTGCAGATCCCGATGAGGTCTGACCTCACTCTCCTCTTCCCTCCGGCAGGAATATTCCTGAAGGTGACCTGGGACAAGGCTGCAGGTGCATATTCCCATCACCTTCCTTCAGTCCCCTAAAACTCTCAGGGCCTATTTAACAGGGACATGTCCCGTGCGCTCCAGGGAGAGCGTTCCTCAAAAGGCAATTCACAACAACATTTGATTGCCATATTTACACCCCAGGCAGGGTTTCATTTCAAAACCCCACACCTGAAAAGCCTGGGTTTGGTTCACTCTACATGTCAGTGAACATCTCAAACAGTATCAGCACATTGAGGTATTTTATTGTCTAATCAGCAAGACCTTTGCTACCGAGATCAGGATGAGATGATACATAACGCACTCCAAATTACACATATCAAAGCTACTTTGGACAGCTGTTTCACACTGATGACCTGTCCTCTTTCCTCGTCACCTCCAGCACTCCAACAGGATATTATATATTAAGGAACATCAAGTGACCTGCACAATAATTATCTTAACTACACACCTCAGTAATTGTAGAGCTTTACCCACACTATAAGTGTTTTACACTCCCTGGGTGCAGAAGCTGCTGCCGAAAGAAAAACAAACCAAAAAGGAAATTCAGAAACTACCACTCTTGCTGTTCTCACTCCTTGCAGAAGTTACAGGAACACACAACTTGGCAGGGCCAGATTTTCCCAGAGCTTGTTTTTAAAGACCAAATAGCAATCAACATGAACAACCAAGAGAAAAAGCTGATAAAAAGACTCTGAGCTACTCTAAGGCACTAGAGAAGAACCTCTGTTTGAAATGCCACACAGCGCAGAGAGAAAAATCTGTGGTATATATTTAACCCCATTAAATTATAGCTATCCGGGTGGGGGTTTTTTATTTAATTGGAGCTTCAAGGGAAAGCATCCTGTGCTAAATCACAGTCCTGACCTGCTGTTACTCCTTAGCCCCTCCACAGCCCAGACTCCCAAAGGGCTTCCAAAGCTGCACCAGGCACCTTTTACTGCTCTGATCATGCGTAAGTTTGGAGAATTTAAAAACTCTCCACCTCAAAATGGGTGGTTTTTCTTCTCCAGATATGACCGAGTTACCACAGAGATCACCCAGAGTGGTTTATCTCCTCCAGGGTAGTGACCCTCACCCATCTTGCTCTTAAATTTTCAGTGTGAATTTGCTGCTCCTGGCCACACCGGTCACAAGATCCTTATGTCACAAGATACTAATGAAACAACAATTCCAGTTGTGTCTGTAGAATCCTGCAAGTCTCTCTAAACCTGAACAGAAAGATTTCCTGCAGTGAATGACAGAAGTTCACTCATTATTTGCCATGGAAAAGCAAGAGAGCCTCCACGCCCAGAGACAGCCCCCCGAGGCTCTGTCAGGAAGGGCTCAGGCTGCTGCAACTTTGAAAGTTTTGCAAATTTATAGCTTTAAATCAATAGGAAACGCGTGAAAAATTCAAGTGTAAACAGAAACCAATGGACACACACATACACACGGTTGTGTCCCAGAGAATTTCTTCTTCAAATCCACAGGTAAGAGCAAGGAATCCTGTGGAGCCAGGCTGGGAGAGCTGGGGGGGTTCACCTGGAGAAGAGAAGGCTCCAGGGAGAGCTGAGAGCCCCTTGCAGGGCCTAAAGGGGCTCCAGGAGAGCTGCAGAGGGACTGGGGACAAGGAATGGAGGGACAGCACACAGGGAATGGCTTCCCACTGCCAGAGGGCAGGGATAGATGGGATATTGGGAAGGAATTCCTGGCTGTGAGGGTGGGGAGGCCCTGGCACAGGTTGCCCAGAGGAGCTGTGGCTGCCCCTGGATCCCTGGAAGTGTCCAAGGCCAGGGTGGAGCAACCTGGGCCAGTGGAAGCTGTCCCTGCCCATGACAGGAAGATAGAATGAGATGATCTTTAAGGTCCCTTCCAACCCCAACCATTCCATGATTCTGTGAACGAGCTGCACCAAGTTACAGCAACCTGCAAAATAAGGGGAAAGATTTCCCTTCATCTTCCCTGGGAGAACCTCCAGCCCACCCTCAGTTCCTGATCTCACCAGCTCTGAGGATCAAACCTGTCTTACCAAGGGTCGCTCCTCCAGGAGCCCAGGGACACAATCCATAGGGAGAGAGCCTCCATCCCTCTGTGTTTGCACTCCCCTTTCAGTCCTACCTGCCTCAAGAGGCTGGAAAACCAGTGGGATTTAGAGGGTGGGGACGTGGCACAGGGTGTCCCATCTCATCCACACCCTCATCCACACACATCTCGCTCGGAAAACAAGCAGAGCTCGGGCACAGAAGCCGCTCTGAGGCCTCCACCAGCTTTGATCTGATGACACAATTTTCACACCGGGATTTTTATTTTTTTTTTTTGTCCTTTAATTCCACGTGACAAATTCCCCTCAGGGCTGAACAGGGAAATTAAGATCACATTTAAAGCCCATCACTTTTAACACACAATATCCTTTTTCATCAGCCTCAGTGAAGATGGTTTAGGCATATTTATAGTAACATTAACCACATTTCTTCTGTAGGGCAGTATTATTCTCACAATAGACAACTGAATCCCAGCTGCCATGCAAAAGTGCCATGAAAATATGCTTCCAAACCCCCAAATTCCTATTTAAAATTGCACCATCATCAGGACATCTTTAAAAACGCGTAAATAATTTGTCCCAATTTCACAGATAGGGAAAGTATGGGCATTAGATGATGAACGGTGCTTCTGTTTGATTCCTGAAGTCTGCGGTCATTTATTCCCCAGGGAACATAAAGTTACAGGATACAAAGTCACTTCAGCTTTTCCAGCTGGATCACACATTCCTGCTTCCACCAGAAATCCAAACCCTTCGTATTCAAACGCCAAACCTGCACGGAAATTGTTCCTGTGCCATTCACACGAGGGAATTCTGCCGGTGCCGACAACATTTTCCTGCCGCCCCAGAAATCCTCCACGGCTCAGGTACCGAGGAAAGCTGGAAATCAGCCAGGAATCACTATTTTAACATGTTTTAACTGAGGCGGGTTTTTTTGGGCTCACCACATAAATCCAGATAAAGCAAGCTAATAAATTACCAGTGACATCCACCAGGAAATAAAAAAAATCCCAGCAATAGGAGAATGGATGTTTCAGAGGGAACGTGCAGAGGTGAAGGCGAGTTCTGGGCTTGACTTTTGAGCCCCAGCAACACCTCCTCAAAACGATTCACCCTCCAAAAGTCGACCAAGGGCGTATTTAAACCCCCATTTGCCAGCCCCCCAAAAATGAAAACCAGGCACTTTACAAGTGGCTGAAAGCCGCGCACGTGTGAGAAAGAAACGGAGTGCCCCGAATTTCCAGAGCTGCTGTTCCGCGTTCCAGGGGGATTAATCAATCCCCTGAAACTAAAGTACACTAACACGCCGTCAAAGCAAACAGGCAGCCACTATAAATAAATGTAGATGGAAAGATAAGAGTCTTGTACAACAATAAACATCAAGTTTTTCAGAAAAAAAAATAAAAACTGACCCCACAATTCTGGCTGTTCCCGAGCTCCACTGGGAAAATATTAATATTTCCGAGCCACCAGTGACCTCAAAACTCATTATTTTCCACCATATTACTAGGAATTCAATACTTTGCTTCCAGCAAACCAGCAACTTCGATGTCTGCTCACAATTTGGATGGAGAAGAGTATTTTTTTCAGCGGCACAGAAGTCCTTGATGGGAAATAACTCCGGAATTTTCCCTGATTTTTTTCCTGTAGCGCTGCCCTGCCCAGTCAGCACTTCAGTCCCACACCACTCTGCATCCTTGCAAAGGCTGGAAATCTTCTTGGCATCATTTCTGCTGATTCCACACAAGATCAAAGTGTGTCACGGGCAGGCACTGGAGATCCAAAGCTCCAAAATCCCTACAAAATTCCCGTGACACTCTGCTCCACATTAATGGGGATCGGCCGTGGAAATTAATCATTAACCAGGCAGGTGCACAGGAAATGTGCTGCAAAAAAAAAAAACCTTCACAAAGCTGCCTTGGAAAGTTTATTTTGGAGGGACTCAAACATGCTCTGGAGCGTAACAAGCAATGAAATCCACCAACTGGGCCCAGGGTGAACCCGGATCATGGATTTTCCCTGGATAAGGCAATTTCCAAGCAAAATATCTGGCAGTAGAGCCACGATAGCAACCCGTGGAGCACCACAGAACTGTGGAAGGAAGGGGATAACGACACAAGCACAACGAAATTGGGGGCAAACACACAACTAATCCACTGGAGGAGTCGTTTTATTCCACAGGGATGACGGAAAACCAGCAGGGATGGAACTGCCACAGGAGCAACTGGAAGCCACAGCTCTTCTTTCCCTTCTCAACGGAATGATATTAAACCCACCCTAAATTTTCTGAATGGAAGACACAGCCCTCACCTCCTGCACCTGAGTTTATAAAAGGGAGCTGACAAAAAACGCTAATTCATGTGTGCCGAGCTCCTTATCCTTCGAGGAGACGAGCACCACCTTGGAGACGGATATTAAATTTTCATGCAACACAAACACTGACTAATAAAGAAAGTCTTCCACGGGGTGTTTTCCTAACGCAGCTTTCCTCAGTTTGTTTCCTTGCAGCCTGAAGAAACCAGCAAAGAATAAAACAAGGGTTCTGGAAAAAAAAAAAAAATCAGGGAGTGGGGGGGAAGACGAATAATAGAAAATCTGAGATTTTCACAGCTGTATTTGCATGTCCTACACGAGTTTCTGTGGAAAGATGAGCAGCACTGGCTCATGGGAAAGGATATCACGGATAATTTCCAGCCCAAAGAGGACGTGTAACGCTCTGTACCTACAAGAAGCAACAACTCCTATTTAAATTTCGTGACATGCACCGAGCACAGCCCAGATTGTTGTGTACAGCAAGGCCTTACTCCTGCAGGCGTGGCAGGGGAAAAAAAAAAAAAAAGGCAGCTGACACGTCGGAAAACCCTTGGTTGGAATGCCCAGACCACCTCTGTGCCTAAAACCAGCTTAATGCCACTTCTGCTTTTTCAGGGAACTGGAAATTGTGAGTCTGGCGATGCTGCAGGAAACTCGTTGTGCCGAAGGAAGCCACCTCAGGACCAGGAACGTTTTCCAGATCCTGGGTTGTCCAGAAGTACTTCACAGGTCTGATCTGGAGATCACCTGCCCTTCTTTAGCAGGAATGCGGCTCAGCTCATCAGGAGAACATTTAAATTGTTATTTCTTATGCGAGATGCGCTGAGGAGATTTTCAGCCCAAAACGTTGAGTCCACTTCCTTTAAATTATCCTCCAATTCCCCCCGCCATTCGGAAGTCCCACATTTTGATTTATCAGATTGCCACAAGGAGCCTGTTCCGTGAGCAATTAAGGGCTCTTCCCAACCCTGATGGTGTCACAACTCAGCAACCAGGACTGAGCCCTTCCATCCTCAGAATCCCAAGGATTTCAGGTTCCACAAGCCCAAACTGTGCCTGGAATCCTCTGCAAGCGGCACATCCTCCAAAAACCCTGGCAGCAAACCCCAAATAAATCCTCGTTTTAAGCCAAGGGAGGGAAGTGCCTTAGTGAGAGTCTCGAGTGGATCTGAGGGAACTCCAGGAGGAGCAGCCACAAATAAAGCCAGGGAACAAAAGCAGGAAGCACAAAGCAAACATCGTTATTGCTCCCTGTGCTTTCGGTGCCTCAGCGAGGGTTTCATTCAAAGCCCTGCACAAAAGCAAATTATCAGCTCTGTTCTCTGCCGTCAAATTGATTATCCAATTTTCCAGCCCTGCTTCCAAGTGGTTGCGGTGGTTCCAGGGGCAGATGCGAGCACGTGGCTGTGCAAGAACAGAGCACTGGCATAAAGCTGCTGTGCTCCTTCCCGGGGTGAATTCCAGCCTGGAGCAGCTCCCTGCCTCCCTCCTCCTCCAAAACCACTTCACCTACAGAATCTCATCACTCTCAGCCTCATCTCCTGCCTTTTTTTTGCTGGATCTTTTCCCTGTGCTTTAGAAGATGTGATTTAAGAGCTCGTACTCGCTCAGAATATCTTGAGTGCAGGGGGAAAAAAAAGCAAAGCTCTCCCAGATCAAGGAGCTAATATTCCAAGTGCTGCGCTTGGAACTTCAAATTGGAAAAAAAAAAAAAAAAACCACAACTTCTTCAAGGGAACTGTTAAAGAAAAGAGCACCCAAGGGTATCCTGAATTAATGCAATGAGACAACAGCTTGGTCAGCAGCAGCATTATCTCAGTATATTGAGGATTTTCAGCATGGATTTCACAGACTCGGAAGCTCGGGGTTTGAAATTTGATTGCTCACAAAAGCTGCAGAGGAAGAAGCCAGGAAAAGTCAAATCCACCACATGCATTCCGAATATTATTTAACTTTATCAAGCAGGCCATGATAAAAGCATTGCTGGTCCTATTTTTTTGCTTGTTTGTAATTAAAGAAAGCGAGTCTTTTCTATGAAAACAGTCCCCAGCTGTTTGTTGGTGTTTCAATAGAAGCTGTTTGCGTTAAATGTAAATTGATGAAGATGGTAACAAACCTCTGGTTGGACACGGGATTACTTTAGTAGTTTCCCAGAGAAGCTGTGGCTGTCCCTGGATCCCTGGAAGTGTCCAAGGCCAGGTTGGACGGGGCTTGGAGCAACCTGGGCTAGTGGAAGGTGTCCCTGCCCATGGCAGAGGTGGAACCAGGTGCCCTTTAATGTCCCTTCCAACCCAAACCATTCCATGATTCCATGATTATTTTGGATCTATAATGAAAGAAGCAACAAGGAAATAATGGAAAGATGTAGAGCAGTGTCAGACAACTGCTAAGGAAGGTTATTCCCTGACAGCTTTTCCCTGATATCCAGATATTTAACCAGACATAAGAGAAAAGAGGCAGGAACGTTGATGCCGCAGATCAGGAGGTGTTTGTACGTCCCTGGAACTGGCAGAGGAATGTTATCCATTCCAGGAGGTCCCAACACTCAGCATGAAGACAGGAGCAGGACAGGACTTATTCCTGGTCAATAATTCCAACAACTAAAGCTCCAGCAGGGAAGGTGTTGGATGCGTGTGAAGCAGAGGTGACAGGGAGGATCCAGCCAGAGCTGCTTTGTCTCACTGCTCTGGATCTTCCACTGCAGAATCCTTGGATAAAGCAGACTGAAAATAAGCAGGGAGCTTATTGCAAACATTAACAAAACCTCCTCAACTCAAATATTTATGTTGGTCCTTTGGTTCTAGGGAAGAAAGGGCAAAACACCTCAGATATTTCCAAAACACAGAATGATTTCACAGGTGAATTTCTGCTCTTAAAACAGCCCTTGTAAAACATCAGATTGTCCAATAAAACCAGCAAAAGGGACAATAAACCAGTGAGAATTCAGACTAAATATTAGCCATGGGTTTCTCTCACAATGAACAGACCACTTAAATAAATTCATGGAATGGTTTCTGTTGGAAGGGACCTTAGAGATCAACCAGTTCCAACCCCCTGCCACGGGGGGGGATACCTTCCACTATCCCAGATTGCTCCAAGTCCCAATAAATACAATATTTATATATTATTAACATGTATGGATAGATAGAAATATATACAATGAATACATAAAGATATCCACACCCACCTCCTAGCAAAATTATAAACCCACAGTTGGAAATACTGCCTCCAGGAACTAAATAAAAGCACATAAATGCTCTTTTTTTCCCCCAGTGTATTCATTAAAATTGATTATGTTTAAGTATTTCCTACTTGAATAGCTTATTCTCTTATTACCAGGGCACGATGTTTGAGTGAGCCCTTCAAGCAGCAGCATGGAAGAGAAAATCATTTTAAAGCACAATAATACCCTAATGAAAAGGGAGCAACAGAATGAGGATCAGGCACAAATGCTGCCCCCAAATCTAATTTGAGCACTTAAACTGATTTGATTCAAATCTCCAGCATCCTTGGATCTCTGGAGCAGTTTCCTGACTTTTCCCAAAGCTTTGAACAGCCTCAGGTAGCTTTTTAAAGACAATGGGTTTGGATAATAAGCTTTTTGACCAAAAGCTGCCGTTTATTTAACAATGGGAACTGTGACAGTTCTTTTCCAGCTCCCAACTCTCTCAGGTTGCGATTTACCTGAATCTAGAGATAAAATTCCTCTTCCCTGTAATATTCCCTGGCCAAGGACACACCACCTCCTTCATAATGTTCAATCAGCAACACATAACTGCTCCCATTAAATTAATGAAAAGGGAGTTAAAGGATACACCCTAATCTTTTTTTTTTTGCTTTCTCTGTCAGGCTGGATGGTTAAGCCCTGCTTAGTATTTTCCATCTCCCATCTCAAGAAAAGTAAGTCTTACCATGAAAGGAGAACCAAGTGCTTTGACACACAAAATCCAGATTCCCGGAATCATTTGCTATTTCATTATACAGCCAAAATATTACTTTCAGCTACGGTCAAACATCAAACTGCCCACCCCTGAGCCTACACACACAATCTGCAGTGACTGTTCCAGGAGTCAATCGTTATCCTGAATTCCTTAATCCAATCCTTTACAATCTCGGGACAATAAATCCGTGTGAACCAGAGGTCATTTCTCACCCTGTGCTTTACCTCCCTGGGCAGATGAGGAGTGGCTGAGGGAGCTGGGGGGGCTCAGCCTGGAGAAAAGGAGGCTCAGGAGGGACCTTCTGGCTCTGCAATTCCCTGACAGGAGGGGGGAGCTGGGAGGGGTCAGGCTCTGCTCCCAGGGAACAAGGGACAGGAGGAGAGGGAACGGCCTTAAATTGCAACAGAAGAGGTTCAGTTTGGATACTGGGGAAAATTTTTTCCTGGAAGGGTTGTCAACCATTGGCACAGCTGCCCAGGGCAGTGGTGGAGTCCCCATCCCTGGAGGGGTTTAAAATCCATGTGGATGTGGCGCTTGGGGACATGGGTCAGTGGTGGCCTTGGCAGTTGGACCGGATGACCTTAGAGCTTTTCCAACCTTAACTCCATGTGCTAATCAGGCAGCAGGCTGACAGGACTCAGTTCAGGCAGGACCAGAGGCCGTCCCTGAGCTCCACACTGAGCTTGGAGGGGCCTGTTCTCCGAGCCTCCATCACCTTTTTGATTGCACGCCCCGGTGCTGCCAAGTTAACTCCGGAGTTTGGAGCCCCCACTGCTCCAAAAGTTATCCCAGGATGCTGCTGCAGCTCTGTGACTTGGGGATCTCTCATCCCCGCCAGCAGCAGCTCCTCTCCTGCCCAGATCACACAGCTCAGCCCAGGAGGTTTGCACAGAAATAGAAAACACCAGCGCATCGGGCACGGCCCGTATTTTCTACTTCAGCTTCTGTTAACCACCGAGATCTTTATCTCCGAACAGCTCAAGCTGCCGGTTCCACATCTTAAAAAACACTCAAGGTCACCTAAGTCCTTCCTAAGTCAACCTCCTCCAGCCCCCAAGAGCACCACTGATGGCTAGTGTGTTATTTATACATCCCACCGCAGTCTAAATAAACAGATTTCCCGAGGAAAAAGGGAACTGGAATATCGTCGGACTGCAACTCGACGCTCCAACGTTCATCCCTCGCTGCCAACACGGGAAGATGAGAGGGATTAGCAGGTTAACGAAGCCCAAGTCGTGTCTTTACAGCCCCGGTGTTCAATGTAAATAGAAGTAGTGGAGGCCACAAATACAGTCATCACATACATCGAGATAAGACAGGGTGATTACCGTGCCAAATTTAATTACACCTCTCTGCCAGCCAGATAAGCACGTGGAATATCCCACCACACTTAGGGAATCATTTTCACCTGCCCTTCCACTTCCCAGCTGTACCTCCAGCATCTCACAACACGTCGGGTCCTTTAAAGCCCCGCGCTCTTGACAGCCACAAACAAAAATCCAAAAATAAAATACCTCCCGCAGAGCAGTTTCTGACAGGAGACAGAGCAAACTCGAGGCATGTGGAAGAAGGCACCTGGCCGCAAAGCTCTAAACGCTGCTAAAAGCACTTCTCAGGGCTCAAAGTTTAAAAACATTACTGGGAAACTTCAACACCTTCATAAAGAAACAAACAGTCAAATAAACCACCCCGAGAGAAGAACATTCATTCAGGCAAACTTTTAGGCTGGAATTGTATGTGAGAAAGAAATAAGAGGCTTTGCAAAAACAGGTAAGAGGATAAAAAACTGAGGTTGCATTAGCAGTGGATATATAGCAATTTCCTTTTTTATTTGGCATCATTCAGCAAAGAAGCCTCTGCTTTTACTTAAATCCAGTCCCCCTTAAATGACCAACATCCTAAAGGCTCTCCAGGAAAGTAACAGGTAAATGGCTACTTCATAAAGCTCAACTAGAGGGAGATTCTTCTCATGACAGTGGCAAAAAGACATTAAAAGGGCAGCTTTGGACTTGCCTGGCCTGGAATCATTTCTATAAAACCCCCTTTTAAATTGGCTGCGTCACACCCCCCTCTACAGACTGTCAAAAAAGAGCCAAATAAATAATAAAAGTCTTTTTCCTCCCTGAGTTCAGCTCACAGAGACAGCTCCCCTTCTCCCAAATCCACAGGGAGCATCATCCAAGGGTGCTTGGTACTTTCAGCAGCTCCCTGAGAAAGCAATCGGTGCCCAGGATAATCATCCTATTCTCACTTCCTTCTTTTCCAGGAATCAGCCGTGCCCGGGGAATTCACACACACACAGACAGTGCCTCTCTCACTGCCACAGCCGATGGATCCAAGGCAGGTAACCATCTTAAACCCTGCTCACAACAGACAATCCAGGCTGCATTCCCAGCCTGTTCCCAGGAACATTTCCATTTTCTCACCCTGTGGGATAGACTTCAGACACACAACCCCACTGAGTGTCCCAACGCCACCAGGACTCGCCCTGGCACTGCAGCAATGGACTTTCCAGCATCAGACAGCCCAAAAATCACCCCTTGTGCTGTGCAGACACCCATCATGCCCACAGGCACATGGCCTGGACCAGTGTGGAACCAGGTGGGTTTCCATTCTGCTTCCCAGAACCCTCCTTTAGCCTTTTTCCTCCAAAAAAAAACGCCCCTGCAGTGGTAGAACCCTCCCAACCACCCTCTGTGCCACTCCATCCCTTGCCCAGCCTTGTCCCTTCACAAACCCAGGAGCTTCCTTCCACCGGGCTGTTCTTCCCACAGTCCCTCCCCAAGAGCCAGCACCATTCCTGCTCCAAAAGCTGAGCCTCCCAAACTCCAGATACTCCCTTTAGGATGCTGCTTCTCCCCCCCTGCACACACCTCTCCTGAAATCACCTTTAACCGGCACCTGCTTATCTGCCAAGAGGAGCTTCTCTAACCCCCCCAAACACTCCTGTTGCCCCCACCCAGCCCTAACAGTGGCTCACAGCCCTTCTCCTTCCCCTCCAAACTGTTCCCAGCCTGATCCACATTAATCTCCACATTAGTCCTCCCTCTGTGCCTGCCCCAGCCCAGGAACTGGGCCCACATCCACACCGTGCTCCAGCCACAGCACCTGCTCCTCACTGTTCCCAGCTCCATCCACGTCCATGCAACCACCCACCATCCTCAGCCTCCCACTCATACCTCATCCCCCAAACCTCNAAACCCAACATTTTCCAGGTTCGGCAATCCCTCACACGCAGACCCCACTGACCCAGTACCCTATCCCCACATCCCTGCTCTCACATAGCTCCTGAGAGTCACAACGCACCCTCAGTGACCCCCCTGTAACCAACACCCAAACCTGGGTCCCCTCAGAGCTGCCTCTGTGGTACAAACACACCGTACCCACCAACCGACACCCACATCCCACTGCTCCCAGACCTCCCCCACACAGCCCCAACCACCCTGTGGACCCCCCAGACCTGACCTTCCACCCTGTCACCCATCACACCCATGCTCTTGTCACCCTCTGTCCCCTCACAGCCGCATCCCCCAGACCTCCCTCCCTGCACCCAAACCCCTGTTGTGCCCCCGCCTGGCTCCTGCCCAGCCCTTTGCACCCACATCCCCCTGGATCAGCCCCTCACATTCACCCCTCCATTGCCCTCGGGCTCAAACAGGGTCACTCCAGTGCCTGTTGTCCCCTCAACACACTCCTACTCTGTCCCAACACCTGCACCTTTACTGTCACCTGGGCCCGCCTCTTATCTCTGTCATCACCTGAGTCTGTCCTTTGCCCTTATTCCGTCACCTGGATCTGCCCCTTGCTCTCACTGTCATCTGGATCTGTCCCTCACTTTTATTGACACCTCTGTCTGCCCCCCACCTTCATCATCACCTGGACCTGCCCTTCACCCTTACTGTCACCTGGTCCTGCCCCTCACACCCACGACCCCGCTGCCCTCGCATTCACCCCTGGACCCCGTGTCGCCTCCCAGCCCTTCAGAGTCCCCAAACCCACTT
>VZRE01012020.1:0-37124 GCA_013396775.1 Cephalopterus ornatus
ATGTCCATTTTCTTCTAGAAATACTACAGTTCTTTTATTTTTAAATGCAATATCTGAATACACTGTGCATCTCAGTTTATTCTTATTATGGCTATGATCTGGAATACCCAGCTGACATAACCAAACCAACCCACGCATGCACAGCTTCAGGCCGAATTTGGATTTTCAGAGGGAATCTCAGTAACATGAGTTCATTTTTATGAATTTGAAATTCCATAATTATATGTTTGGTTGGGGTAAAATCTGATCAGCAGTTAAAAAAATTCTATCAACTGTGTGCAGCATGGCTTCTCACACAAAACATGAACTTAAATCCACTTTTTTGTCAGCTGGGCTTTCAGAAAAGGACAATTGCCTGTTGAGCCATTAGAGTACAAACTGCTCTTCTGACAGCTGTACAGGGAAATCGTGTTCTGCTCTTAAAACACATATAAGTAGTAGTGGTTGGAGATTTTCCAAGAGAACAGTTTTTTCATTTCAAAATGCTGATTCTTTGAGGATACATGTTGATTTTAGAAAAGCAGAACTGCAAAGTACTAGAATTGTGCCTGTCAGGGAGATTTCAGCTGTCTGGTTGGCTCAATAATGCTATTGGGTTTGTGAAAAGTCATGAAACTAGACAGAATCCTCCTAATTTCAACTAATGGCCACCAAATAATCCTGGAAGAATATTCTCAATAAAAATACTTTTCTGTTTCATTGTTTCCAAAACAAAATAATGTTGAATTTCATTTTGGCAGTATAGAGAAGATCTATATACACGCCAACAGAAAGAGTATCATGTAGCAAAAATGCCTTTTCTTTGAAGCTTTTGTCATCAATCTTTTCATGTCTAAAGCTACACTTTTGTAATGCTATGTCCTTTGGAAAAGATACAATAATCTCCCTAATCCTCTCAGTGTAAACAAGGATAAGACAAATGTGCATAAGAGGGGGAGATCTGGTTCATAAACAGCATCTTGCACACAGTTTGATGGCGTAGCTGCAATGAAGTCATTGACACCAAGGGTCATTGTGAAATACCTTCGGGTCTGTGAGGGAAGACTCAGTCTGCCAAATATTTGATCAGGAAAGGCTTGGCTTGGGAAGCAGGTTGAAGGAGGGGATTCTCCCCTTCTACTCTGCTCTCCTGATGCCCAACCTGGAGCACTGTGCTCAGTTCTGGTGTCCCCAGTGTAAGAAGGGCATGGAAGTGTTGAACTCCAGAGGAGCCCACGAAGTTGCTGAGGGTACTGGAGCACCTTCCCTATGGAGGCAGTCTGAGAGAGCTGGGGCTGTTCAGCGTGGAGAAGAGAAGGTTATGTGGAGACCTCACAGCACCTTCCAGGGTCTGAAGGGGCTGCAGGGAAGCTGGAGAGGGACTGTTCATCAGGAACTGGGGTGACAGGACAAGGGGGAATGGGTTCACTCTGACAGAGAGTAGGTTAGATGGGATATTGGGAAGAAATTCTTCCCTATGAGGGTGGGGAGGCCCTGGCACAGGTTGCCCAGAGAAGCTGTGGCTGCCCCATCCCTGGAAGTGTCCAAGGCCAGGTTGGAGGGGGCTTGGAGCAACCTGGGCTAGTGGAAGTTGTCCCTGCCCATGGCAGGGTGTTGGAGATGAGCTTTAAGGTCCCTTCCAATGCAAATCATTCAGTGATTCTGTGATTATTTTCCATATGAGATTAAGGAGAGCTCAACTCATAAGATACAGGATTCTGAATCTAGAAATTGTTTCTGGGTTGTAAGGTAGAAGATCATTCCAACTTGTTAAGGGTATGGAAAACATGGAGCGATGTAATTTAGAGTAGATTGTGTCAATATGGGAAAGATGAAATTATGCTAATCTTCTAGTTACAATGTATAAAATTATACGTTGTAACCTAAAGAGATCACGGAGAAAAAACTCCAGGCCAATGTAGTGTATAAGATAAGATAAAAAGAACAGTTGTTTAATCAGGCACTCAGGCCCAGGGGAATACACACAGCATGAGCCCCAGATAATGGTTCTATGATTTTCTAAGATGGTCCATCCAATCCCAGAACTATCCACCCCCCGCTTCTGCCCAGTTCTGCTCCCTGACACGTCCCTTTGGGAATTGGGTTTCTGGCCTTTGGGATCCCTTCTTCCTAATCTTCATCTTCTTCGCAACATCTACAGACTCTCCTTGGAGCTCTTCCAAAGTTCTGGGCTTGAAGGTTGCTTTATCTGTCGTGGTATCTTATTGTCCAGGCCTAGGGTGAGATGTTCTTAAACAGAGTGTTCTTCTACAATTCTACCTTGAAAAAAAGTATTGTTCCACAATAAGAAATTTAGAGGGATTTGATATAAAATGGGGTAATAGGGTTAGGTATTTGTAAACTACTATGCTAAAGGGTAAGGGATATAATACAGCTACATTAAAATCTACATTTATTACACAACTAGTGCTAAAATCTACAAAAAGCTAAAAAATCCAAAAAGCTTTAAAGATTCACACTGTTTGAGAAACACTGCAGTCTCAGCAGGGGTTTCAGCGAGTTGGTGGCCAAGAGATTTTATAATGAGACAGCTGACTTGAAAAACACAGCAAAAACTACAGGGGAAATAAATGAACATAAATAAAATTTGCATGAAAGCATAAAATGAACTTGCACAATCTGAATCCTGAAGACGGTTAAACCCCTTTTTAAAGGCACAAAGTAAAGAGATTTGTAATTTCTCACAGAACCCTTAGCTGTGTCCTTTTTGGTGTCTGTTGTTGGTCATTAAAAACCCTAGAACACCATGCAGGTTAAGTGGATTGATAGTGAAATACTTTGTCGCAATTGAGCTATGAGAAATCTTGATTGAAAAAGAACCATCACAATTTACTGTTTAGCTTTCCTCTATTCTTATTCACAAATGTGATGGACCCATCACAGAATAAGGTGCTTATTTTCTATTAAAACTTTATACAACTTTTTGGCCAATTAAAGAAAAATTATCACGTAAAGAAATTTGAAACTTAGTTACTGGATTGTGTCTAGATGAGAGTTATGCCTGAAGTGTTCCTGTGTCTTGCACCTGTGTACTTTGGGTGGGACAAAGCAGTTTGTTGCTGTCCATGTGGTGGAATTTATTTGTCCTATTATTTTTAAAACTCTACCGACAAATACTCTGATCACAACAGCAGACTTTGGAAGAACCTGTTCACAACCAATTAAATCTGATCATAAGTATTTTTTGCCTATCAGTGTAATACACCATCTTTACTTTACTTCTTTGTATCCATGGATAGAATTTTTCCTTGCATAAATTTCACCATATTCCTGGCCAGATCCAAGATTTTTGCTGACTTCAGTGAACTTTGCCTCAATTTGATAATTAATACTTGTTGGCATTACTTATGGAGCGTACTAAATGACAAAGGTAACTGAGGTGGCAAGTTGGTGTTATAAACATTACTGGAGTTCTACTTATTCGATTTACAAATTGTTTCCCTAAGAATCTGACTGAGCTCATGATAAGAACTTTAGAAGACAGGATGGAACAAAAGAATGACAGTAGAATGATTTTAAAGGAAAATGTGAAAGCTGTCCAGTTCGACTGTTAGTGATGAGGTTTTATATATTGTTATTATAATAGCTGCACATAAATATTCAAGGATAATAATTAAGGTATGTAAGCACATTGATGTTAGCGGGAATAGGCTTTTAAAATAGGTCATAGCCTTCATAGTGCAAAAATGAGTATTCAGACATCTTCATTGCAAAGTGCTGCATCCACAAAAAAGTATGACACGTGATAATAAAGGAAAGAGATTTTAGGCATTGAGTCTCTCTGCCTGCAAAGTATGATAAAGAAGTAAGAAAAAAATTATGGAAGGTGGTACTCTAGAAATGTTACAACTTTTTTATTTGTTTACAATTTAGGACATGTACTGAAAATTAGGAAGGTTTGTATCAAAAATAGTGTGGCAGCAGGACCAGGGCAGTGACCACCCCCTGTGCTGGCACTGCTGATGCCCCTCCAGGGCTGTGCCCAGTTCTGGGCCCTCACGGCAAGAGAGACACTGAGGGGCCGGAGCGTGTGCAGGGAAGGGACCGGAGCTGGGAAGGGGCTGGAGCAGCAGGAGCGGCTGAGGGAGCTGGGGGNGAGCCGGGGGGGGTCGGGCTCTGCTCCAGGGAACAAGGGACAGGAGGAGAGGGAACGGCCTCAGGCTGTGCCAGGGGAGGGTCAGGTTGGACATGAGCAGGAATTTCTCCCTGGAAAGGGTGGTCAGGCCTTGGCAGGGGCTGCCCAGGGAGGTTTGGAGTGCCCAGCCCTGGAGGTGTTCCAAGGAAGGCCTGGCCGTGGCACTCAGTGCTCTGGGCTGGGGACAAGGTGGGCATTGGGCACAGGGGGGACTTGATGTTCTTGGAGGGATTTTCAAGCCTTACTGATTCTGTGATTCTACAAGACCTGACTGAAGCACTGCCCTCTTTATATCTAACTACAGAGACGTATTTGTAGCAGACCTGAATCTTCCCTGTTCTTTCCCCAGGAAGCAATGGAACTCTCTGGGCACATCAATATTGTGGTCAGAAATCAGTGATCTGCTCAATATACCATACTAGATGCTATTTTTTTTTTTTAAAAAGTGTATCAAGGAAGTTTGCTAATAATGAATTACAACAACGGATTTCAGTACCAGCAGGCATGAAATTCTGGAGTTTGCCAGTGAGGCAACATGAATTACAACATCTAAAGCTTTTAAACTGTAGGATGACAGGTTCACCATTGATTTATTTGAACCTTTAAACAAAGATTATAGAGAAAAATGACAGTCCAAATTCAGAAATGAGTTTTGTACATTGATGTAACTTACAAGACAAAGGAGCAAAATTTAGAGCAGTTCAAAACCAGTAACTGAACAAAGCAGATTTCTTCTGCTTTCTGACAGTCTTCTATCAATTGTTGCTTTTTAAACACAAAAAATCTTTTTCTTCCTTCATACAGGTAACATTTATTTTGCTATGGCACACTGTATCACAGCATCATTGATGGCTGCAAAGGGAGGAAAATAGAAAAATGAACAAAAGAATAGGGAAACCATCTATTGGAAAAAGAAACCACAATAAAGAAGAAAGAGAGAGGAAAAGAAGAAAGACTCAACAAGAAATTATACTTTTAAAAAATAGTAATGTTTTGCCTACTCTTTGAATGTATGGACCTTTTTTTTCTTTAAAAATACCTTTAATTCAATGTTATTTTGCAAAACTCAGTTATTAGAGTTGGAGAAAGTAAAAAAAAAGAAAAAAAAAAGAAAAAAGAAAAAGGAAAAAAGAGAGAAAATGCAGCCATAGTCTTTAAAATGTAGTGATTATATTTTTTTAATGCTTCGACTGTGGTGTTCCAACTGGAAGGAATGCTGATTTGCAGGGGGATTTTAAATACTTGAATTTGGTTCATAGTAAAGTATGTTTATTGTTACTGAGTTTCAAAATACTACCTGTTGTTCAGTAAATCTAAAGGCTTTCCTCGATATAAGGATGGAATGCACTCTAAAACTAAAGATGACAAAAATTTTTACAAGCCCATTAATAGTGGGCAGTGTTGCAGAAAACCTGGACAAAGGGAATTGCAGCAGATGAATTTATTCTCTAACTCTTCTGGTCTGAGGGAGAAATTTATACATGGTAAAGTGAAACTTCACATTCAGTTACTCTACAGAGAATTAGAAATGTTAAGATAAAAGATAAAATCTTCCTTCTAATCTGAAGTGGATCTGTATAGAGTCTCCATTACATATTCTGTACTTGTCCCAAATACCGAGTTCTTTTAGAAGGAAAGAGACAGCTTGGACTTTCAAAATTAGAACAAGTACTCATGTGGGACTTAGGATATGGAGCAGTGTCTCACTTGAGACATCAGTGGAAGTTCTGTGTTTGAAAAACCTCAAACTACGTGGACATAGATGTTAATTCTGGAGTCACATCTGAGCAACTGCAAAATCAGGAAAAATGGTCTCGTCTAGGAAAGTGATTGCTTGGTTTTAAAGATTGACCCTTGTTGTTACACAAACTGTCACTGGTTTGACATGTGGCTCTAAATTTTCATTCAGAAGTGAATTTATGTTTTGATTTTATGAAATCATTAATGTGGGTATTAAAAATCAAGCAATTGGATACATAAGCAGATTTTAGCATAATTATTTTTAAACGTATTGCTCATTAAAACATTAAAAACACATTAAGCTAAAAAAAGAAGTCTGAATACAGGGCTGATCAATTATTTAATTTAATATATTAATAACATATTAAAATTATATAATTTATGTGTGAAAGACACCCAGTACTTGAAGGTAGGACCTTAGAATGTGCATTCCATAGGTTTTAATTAGTTCATCATTCGCATACTCTTTCAGAACCTAAATCCTAATAGGTAGCTAACAGGTAAATAAGGTTAACATGAAGTCCTAGAACTGAAAAGACACTGATGTGAAATAGGTTTTTCAGCTTCCCTGTGATGTGCAGATGAGGTGTAGATGGTAGGAGCATTTCAGAATATTCTTCATGATGGCAATCCAGTCATTAAGTCATCACAGCCAGAGGGTCTGAAATGGAGCATATTCCCTCTGCCTCTTAACCTACTTAACATAAATGTGTTAGACTAATGCACTAAATATATCAGGTGCTACATAAGAATAGACCTTAAATTTACTCATCTCAGGGTGAATCTTTTCAATTGTTTACTCTTTTCAGTGATACTTCTCTTTCTAAATTTATCATATTTTTATAATTTCAGATCCATCTAGGGTTTAATCTTTAGTATCCAAATGCCTTTTAATATCAGAGTTATAATGCACTGGCATTATAAAATAAGTCATATTAAATAAAAAAGAAGTGTGCACGATGAAATGTATTCCAAATGCTAAGAGCTACTTATTTAATTATGCATTTCTTTAATGCCTCGAAAACAAGTCCATACCTTTGAAGCATCCATCCCAAAAAGGCCAAAGTAAAGGGGAACTTAGATGGATCTTTTTCATGGGTTTAATTTCCTCAGATAAAACCACATTTCCTGTTCACAGCAAACATAAGAGTGATTTTTTTTTCAGTAGGTCAGTGATATTAGAACAAAATGCAAATGCATAGCTAAACATAACACAAATCCTGCTGTTTACTCTCTTGGGCATTACTCTGTGTTTGGTGTAATATTTTTCTAACATTTCATGAAGTTTTCCAATTAAATATTAATGCAACTTGTTCAAAGGGAAACAAAGATTTATAAACCTGAAGAGAGACGATGAGAAAATTGATAGTGCAGTTGGGCAGGAGAATTCTGCATGAGCTCTGAACACTCTTTTCTCATTTATTTGAGAAGATAAATATACTATATAATACAAAATATGGATATGTATAAGCTATGCTCTAATTGCACTTGGTGCATGATCTTATGAGGTAAATTAGGATCTTTCCACTCTAGCAACAAACCATGTGCTTTATCACTGTTTTATTTTTAAATACTTCAAAGTTCTTTTTAATTTCTTACATTTCAAATACTTTAAACATTCGGGGAAGAAAACCCAATTTAATTAGAATCTAAATTTAAGGCAGCATGTATTTTTGTATTTTAAAATTCAATTGAACTTGTAATAAATAATTTACCTAAGCAGTGGAAAAGGAAGTGATAACCACTTCTGCCTCTTGGCAAGAGCGAGTCTATGTATGCCTGATTCATCAGCACTGGATGATGCTGCCTCATGTATATGGAACAGACTGCAACGTTTTCCAGTTTACTTGAGGGAATGAGAAATGTTTAAGATTCTGCATACTCCTAGATAATAGTCAAGGTTACCAGGAGGCATAAAGACATGTTCTGAACCTGAGGTCAAATTCATACTAAAAAAGCAAAACCACAAAGAAATAGACCTACTATTTGTAAAGTTCCTTTGTATTCCATTGCAAAGAGACGAAGGGCAGGATTCTTTGACTGTGTTTGGACTTAAATATTTTGCTTTTTCTGCACTCTTAAAGAGTGTCTAGCTAGGAAAATATGTCAGGACAACACAAAGGAATTAATCAGCAGAGCTGTTGCTTAAGGTGCAGCAGTGTGAGAAGTATCTCATTGCTGTAGGTCGGATTGAGGCATTGCATAGGGAAGCTGTAGAGGCTTTGCTAATGAGCTGCACTCCTGACTGCCTGCTTGCATTTCTCCCTGTTTATCATCATTACCTATTTATGCACTGTTCTCGTGTCCTGCAGCTCTCCTGTCAGACACAGGGATGAGTACAGGAGGTAAATTCTATTCATTCACAGCCAGATATTACCTGCTACACCCCCAAGGTAACAGGAGACGGGTGAACACTTGACTGTCTTGTATCTTTTCCATCATGATTTGCTTTCATTTATTTCATGTTGACATGGATAGGAATGATCAGTGAGAAGTGGTGTTGGCACTTTGAGATGCCTGTACCACAGGAAAACAGTAGAACCTGAACTGATCTGACACAGGACCACCAAATCCATTTTATTGGGCAATTGGCTGTGCCTGAATTAGCACATTCCCACTGCATAAGAGAAGAAAATACTAAAAGTAAAAAGAAATCATAGATACTAATGTTCAGACATGTTCTAATAAATAGTAGGAGTCATCAGATTTGAGTATTTTCTTTTTTGCTTGCAAAGTTTTTATTAATAATTTATTTCCTTGAGCAAAACCAAGGGAGGAAAAGAATGGCTGATGGTAACACCTTCTTTCTAGCCTAAACGAAGAAGAAAACTTCTGAAAAAAAAGAGTGTAAAACTGCTAATTAAAATGCCAGGAGATCATCACCATGTGCTCGATTGAGGGACAAAATGGAGGGGGGACATTATACACCAAAATCATAGAGGAAGTTATCACTAAATTGAATGGAATTCATGGTAAAGAATAGGCCTATACTCACATCCACAAGAAGAATGGCAGCAGAAAACATAAGTATTTCTCCATCCGGTGATTTTTCTGTGTAGTCTTTTGATGGTGTTGGAAAAGCAAAACTTATTAAAGCCTTATGTTTACCAAGTGAAATTGTGAAAAAGTGACATTGTGAAATAGCCAAGTGTTTGAGGCAGTGCTTCCCTCAGAGCAGGACTTTGGGAAGAAGCAGAACTGGCAATCTGGCAACTAGTGCAACAAGCAGCAGCAGTTATTCTGACACAGTAGAAGAAAACATTCACTCCTCTGCCTTTGCTGAAAAATATCAGAGGAGTATCAGTCACACCACATGTTAGGGAGTCATGCCCAGATCCAGTCCAAGGCTTGGCACATAAACAAGATTGCTTCCAGGGATGAGAAGATGGTTCACTTGTCAGTGTCTCTTTAACATTATGACCTTTATGGGCAAAGACTACTATTGTAAAGTTTATTTTTGCTTCTGTAGACGGGAAAAAAAATTGTTTGAGCAGCATTGCTGACATCAAGACTGTCATTTAAAAAATTAGGATATAATGAATAAGGTTCAGAAGAAGAGTGCAGAGTAGGTCCCATCTGCTTCCCTCTGGACTGCAGCATGAAAGGGAACAGATGGGCACGAGTTATGCCAAAATGGCTGGGAGAGGCTAAACAGCTCCATAGTCTTGTTCTGTGTTATCATCAGCCACTCTAAGATCCCATTGCCATATCCAGCTTACAGTGCACTGCTGCGGTGGGGAGATGAGGCAAGGGGGCATGTGATTGGAAGGAGAGAGAATGTGGAACAGGTCATGCTACAAATAAAATTCCACTACCTTCAGCTGTAGTTCAGGTGCCACTTTGGTTGATAATTCTAGTTTTCCCCCTTGTTTGTCCTGGAGTCTTGCACACCCTTCCATTCTGAATAGTCATGAGAAAGCAATACCATGTTTTTTCTGGCACAGCTATGCAGAAGGTGAGCTCTCTGGAATAAGATCATAGCCTCCAAAATCAATGTCATCTTGTTGTGTCCTCAGACTAAGTTAGGATTTTACTCTTTTTAGATGTAGAGATCTTCTAATATAGGGGATTTATTGTACTCAGTTCTGGAATGGGGTAAAATTGCTTTGCAAATGGCAAACTCAGGAATGTGTCCCCTCTTAAAAGCCCTTGCAGGTTCAGTTCAGTTTCTTTTCTGCTCTGACACAGTATCAAAAGTTTCTTAGAGTTTTTCGATATGATTTTGTTTGTGTTTCTGCAATTAAAAGTCATGTTTAGCTATTATGTATTACATTATTTAAAAAGCTTTTTTATAGGAATGTTTTGTCATATGATCAATATCTATATTTGAGATTAAGTCATGGAAATGTGGTTTGAGAAAGCAGAAATACTGGAATTGCATTAAAACTTCAATTTAAATGCACTCCTTTTTTTACAGTTGATGGGTACTAATTTTTTTGAACTTTCAGTAATTAGCCTTTCTTAACAACGATTGGTGATTGGTAGCCATTTCTTGAAGTGTCAGAGCCTTCCACAGTAGTCACTTTCCTTTTGGAACCAGGCAGTTACTTTTTTTGCTAAGATTATTTTATATTCTATAATGTACAAATGGCAATTCGTGCAATCAATGGTTATTATTTTAACTTTTTTTTTTTTAAAGCATCTCATAAATCTCTTGCATCTCCAGTGCTTTTCCTGGCTAGCTACAGCCCAAAGTGGCTAAAGTGTGCCTTTAATTCAGATTGTTCTGCAATGGTAAGCCTGGCTACAGCATAATGGTGTTGAGGCTGGGTGTTTTTATCCTGTTCTTTAACATTTGTACTCCAGCTAGTATTTCCCTCACAATTCCTGTTAAAACTAACAATTTATACTCTTGATACTGTTGATTATAGTGTGGGGAAACTCTTTGTTAACCACTCAGAGACAAGCCCAATGTATTAAAGGCCATTCCGGTCTTCTAATTATGGTTTTTGTTTGCTGCTTTTCTTTCACTGTGTTTGCTTTCTTATTATCTTTATATTCATAATTTCATGGTAGAACTGTATGCATGCATTGTAGAAGACCACGCTAGAATGTGCATGGGAAGTGGTGTAAAAGTGTCAGAAAATTCCCTATCATTTTTGAAAATAAAAAGACTGTTGTGTCTTTTGATAGAACATATGGGTACAAACAGAATTGATTTCAATACTCAGTGAAACAATAGTTTGAGCTATAGTTTATTCCATGAAAAAGGAGGGAAATTATTGTCAATGTTTCATGCAATGCTTTGTGGGTTGTTTCACAACCCATATTTTCCCAGTTGTCTTAGGGAAAACAGAACTAAAGTTGAGACAGAAAACTAATTTAATACTTAAAAAATGGTCTGTGATCTATATTTTTATATCTGCATATGAGAGAAGTTGTTTTCTGATAAGATTAGTATCAGTGTGTGTTGATATTTGTGAAAAAAATGTAAATGGGAAACTATATCCTAGGAACCAATGGACAGCTCCAGTCATTGATCAGTGTTTTTGATTCTTGTCTTCTTTGTGTTGTGAAGTCAATGTTTTACATTTTGGCTGCCTCAAGGTCTACATATACTTCAGAGCTTCATTGAACTAGCAGTACACTAGTGTAGAAAAATAACCCATTTGGGTTTTTGCCATGAAAAATGTGAAGTCAGTCTTTGAACACTGACTAAAATCTCATTACTTTGATGGCAAATGAGGCATGGAACATATTGTCAAAAATATAGAGCCCAAAACACAGTGGCACAAAATATTTTATCTTCATGGAGTATACTACAAAAGGTTTGAACTCTAAATCAGACAGTGCACTTAAGCACACAGTGTCGTTCATCAAATGCACAGCCTTTGTCACAAAATTTGTCCATGATGGCAGCTTTAATGAAGTTCCCTAATTTCTCTCAAATAGAAAACTATTATTTCAGCTGTATGAAGGCATAAATCTACCACCAGCACTTCAACTCTGGCCTTGCTCAAGGCTTAGACTGCTGACTTTATGATGAGAATTTCGTGGTAATCTTTCATGTCCCACTCATTCCAGTCTGGATGTCGGATGTGTGATATCAGGTTGTGTTCCCAGACATGGGGGAGTGGAAGGAAGTGCGGGTGAAAAAGCAGAACTGAAAAGACAGCCTTGGTTATTTGACATTCCATGACATGGTGTTCTAAAGTACTCCTGAAGTACTTGGGTGGGAGTATTGATCTGCTAGAGGGCAGGAAGGCTCTGCGGAAGGGATTTGGACAGGATGGATTGATGGGCTGAGGCCAACGGTGTGAGGGTCAACAAGGCCAAGTGCTGGGTCCTGCCCTTGGATCACAACAATCCTATGCAGAGCTCCAGGTGGGGGCAGAAGGGCTGGAAAGTAGGAAAAGGACCTGGGAGTGCTGGTCAACAGTGGCTGAACATGAGCCCAGATGTGCCCAGGTGGACAAGAAGGCCGATGGCACCTGACCTGTATTAAAAATAGTGTGGCAGCAGGACCAGGGCAGTGACCACCCCCTGTGCTGGCACTGCTGATGCCCCTCCAGGGCTGTGCCCAGTTCTGGGCCCTCATGCAAGAGAGACACTGAGGGGCTGGAGCGTGTGCAGGGAAGGGACCGGAGCTGGGAAGGGGCTGGAGCAGCAGGAGCGGCTGAGGGAGCTGGGGGGGCTCAGCCTGGAGAAAAGGAGGCTCAGGGGGGACCTTGTGGCTCTGCAACTCCCTGACAGGAGGGGGGAGCCGGGGGGGGGTCGGGCTCTGCTCCAGGGAACAAGGGACAGGAGGAGAGGGAATGGCCTCAGGCTGTGCCAGGGGAGGGTCAGGTTGGACATGAGGAGGAGTTTCTCCCTGGAAAGGGTGGTCAGGCCTTGGCAGGGGCTGCCCAGGGAGGTTTGGAGTGCCCAGCCCTGGAGGTGTTCCAAGGAAGGCCTGGCCATGGCACTCAGTGCTCTGGGCTGGGGACAAGGTGGGCATTGGGGACAGGGTATACTCAACAGTCTTGGAGGGGTTTTCCAGACTAAGTGATTTTGAGATCTGCTCTTCTGTTCCTTCTGATCTCCACAGTAGAGCAGAATTCTGTTAGTACATGCCTGAACCCACTTAACAGGACAACTCTTTTTGTTACATCAAATATTTAAGAGGCTCTGGGAAAGAAGCAATATTTTTATTCAGACAATGAAATGGCCAACTGATCAATAGAAACAATGATAAAAGATTCATTGGATGTGGACAGTGCTCTTTGAAGAAGGTTGTTTTATCCAAAGTCCTCCTCATCTCTGTAGGTGACCAATCAGATTTACTTTCAGCCATAGTCATGTAGCACTCAACACATGGCAGCTCACAGAAAATCATATCATCTCACAAGCATAGTGTTGATTTTTTATTTCACTGTGTTGAAATTCAGTGTGTTGTGATATGGGAACCAGAAATCAATGCAAAGTATGTGTGCTCTGGGGAGGAGAAAAGTGTCATTCTGAACTTCCTGAATGATAATGAATGTACAGTGCACAAAGCCATTTTGCTGTCATGATAAGGAGATAATCTCTTTAACTGTCTTCAGTTGTGCTGCTGTTTCTCTGTGCTATTTGTACTCTACACACTTGTCTTCAATCATCATGCATTAAATTTTAAGGAGAAATAGCGCAGATATCAGGTAAAGTACTTGCAGCCATCACACGTTGAAATGTTTTACCCAAACCACAAAATAAACTGCAGCAGGATGGAATAAGAGGATTTTGATAGGAATAGAGAGTCGCAACTTTCTATTGTTTTGAAAACTGAAATTTATTTTATTGTAAGTATTGCACGATTCAGTAACCGTATACAGTGCTTAAATGAACGCACATTTGTTTAATATTCAAAAAATAAAAAAAAAAAGTGCAATTCTTATGCTCTAGGAGAGGCTTCATGCCCCATAATTTAAGGAGCGCTTAATTAAAATATACCTGCTTCCATTTAAAATAGTGACTGACCTGCAAGCTTTAAAAAATCATCATAACCTAAAAAAAAAATTGCAATCTTCATAATACAGTAAGCTTTGTAGAGCAATTCGTTATGTTTTTAAGGACTAGTGTTGCCATAGGGTTCAATTTTTTCCATTTCTTCTTACCTGTGTGAAGGCTTAGAATCATCATTTAAAGTGTGACTGTTTCACAAAACTATTCTATATATTTTCTATATTTCCATATTTGCCCAGAGAAGCTGTGGCTGTCCCATCCCTGGGAGTGTCCAAGGCCAGGTTGGACGGGGCTTGGAGCAACCTGGGCTAGTGGAAGGTGTCCCTGCCCATGGCAGGGGGTGGGACTGGATGGGCTTTAAGGTCCTTCCAACCAATTCTATGATTCTATGGTATTTTCATAGTACTTTACAAGCAGCAGTATTGTTCGGCTTGATTACACCTATTTGCAGAACCAGTTGTGAAGAGTGGAGCCAAATCTAGCCCTTCTTATCCTTATCCTTAACTAATCTATTTCTCCCACTGTTCCAAGCATTATATCCTCCTGTGTCATTCAAGTATGAGGGACAAACATTAATTTGAAATGTGACCTGGTGCAAGTAATCTGGAATTGTTCCTTTGTCCACGGGAAGCAAGAATGTTAAGAGACAGAATGAACTTCTTTATATTTGTGTAAATTCTTCCAAACAGTATTGGTTTTACTCCACTCTTCTGGGATGAGTCATCTCTGCCCTGAGCGATCAAGACAAATGTGCTCAGGTTCATTCCATCTACTGAAGCCTCCTCAGGGGGAATCTTAAGTTAAAAGTTTACTCAAACTGTGATATTTTTGTAGCCACTAAAGAAGTATCGGCACCTCCAAAGAACATTCACTGTTTAAATGGACTGACAGAGTTTTTATAGGTAGTGGTGTTACCCCATTTGATGTAAACCACAGGTTATCAAGTGATAACTGAAGTTACATGGGACAAATCTGATCAAATTTGGCCATTTAGATGAAAAACAGTTAACTAGGTGCATCGCTAGGCCTTACATATTTTCCTTTCCACACCAAAATTTACACGTTTCCAAATACAAAATACACAGGCAATATTGAAAGATCATTTTGAATCAGAGTCCTTCCTTTCTCTGTTGTTCAGCATTGTTTTCAGTAAAGGTGTGTGCAGTTCTTTTGTTCTAGCTAACTCAAAGCTATGTAGGGAATAAAAAGAAACAATAGAATGAAAAGAAAAAATTACAAGAGTGATTTTCTTCAGTCCCATCAGAGGGGAAAGGTTGTTGCTGTTTTGAAAAGATAAATTTAATTTCTATGATAAATCACTGCTGTGATTTGTCAGGAACTGATGCAACAAAGATAAATCTGTACAAGTGGTACATGTTGTGTCCAGTGTGAGCTGAAGTAAAAAAGCAATGGGGTAACTGGAAATCAGAAATTAATATTGCACACTGAAGCATTCCCAGTAGAAATCAAGCCTTGCTATTCAAAGTCTCCCCAGAAGGTAATGGGATGACCAAGGAATTGAAGTGCCCTGATTTGATTCCTGTAAAGGCAGAATAATTTTTTATTACTCATTTTCCATATTGCAGTTAATTATAAACATAGACAAGGATCTGCATAATATATGAACTTTAACTTTTTTTTTAATTTGCTATTATCTCTGCTTAATTAATATAGTAAAAAGGTAGTTGCCTAAATCAATGTATGACCCCACTGCAGTCTTGATAACATCCCTATATCCAATAGATCTTGTTCTGTAATTCCCCAGAAAGAAGTGGGGCATGTCAGATAAATTAAATGAAAAGAACAGATGTAGATTAAGAGTGATGTAAATTCCAAGCCCGCACTTTTAATTCCACTAAATATTATTTTCCATCTTCATGATCACATTACACTGAAATGTGGAGCTTCAATTTCCTTCAGTATTTCATTTAATAAAACCTTTGTCTCATCTGAGATCTTGAAGAGATGTTAGCTTTAAATCACATTGACTTCACCCTATCCAATTTACATATGCTGAAGAAATAAAAGTCTTTTCAAGAGTTGCCATGGGGCTTCAGAAGCCTCAAAGGAGTATTAAGACCTTGAGTTTAATGTGAACTGCCTCCAACACAAAACACACATCTTCCCAACAGAATACTAATGGTTTAGTGTACAGTTGCATTTTCTGTGCAAGTCTGTAAAGTAAATAAACAATCCACATGTAGGGAAGAAATAACTAAATTATGGCTGAGTGTTTGAGTTTAGAAATGTGCCAGCTGGAAATAAAAACTGTTTTCTATAGGCCTGTATTACATAAGAGATGTTATGTGGTTTGACAGATGTACAAAACAGAACACAGGATAGATTAAAGGGGGAATTCAGAGCTCCTCCACTTTTCCTCTAAGGACCTTATACCTACACAACTGCATTAAGTGTTTCTCAAAGTCAATGTGAATATACATAGAAAGTGTTTTGCCCCAGATGTATATAAACAGAAATGATTCCACACTACATTTACTTAGTTTTACTCGCATAAATATTTGATATTTATTTTGGTTTGTAGAAATCTTTGCCTCTTTCAAAAGATCAATGTACCTCATTGGGTACAACAACTAACGGGGGAAATGTTTTTCTAATATGACCTCAATCTCTTCTCTATAATGGGTTTCTCATTATAATAATTATATCTCATTAAAATGTCAAAACTGGTTTAAAAGATATCTAAGAAGACATGTCTGAGCAAACTAGTAGGCAGGAACCTTGATGTTTATTTACTTGATATCATTTAAGGGAAATGGAGAACTGCAGTACATAAAATGAGAACCTTTGTGTGACACCAAATGCAGGCACATTGACTATATATAGTATTAGCACTTAAATAATTGGTCAGTCATAAGTAATTAGGGAGCATTACAATTACACAAAGAGAAGGTTTGTTTCAAGTGGAAAGTGGAGTGAATGATTCTGAGTGAATGCTCCTGCATCACAAACCTAGCCCTGTTTTCTGCTCAGGAATGATCTGCAAGCAGGCAGACTTTTATTCCCTTGTTTGGGTGGGATTGCAAGCCCCCTCCCCTTCCTGGAGCCCTGTTTCTGGGGTGGTGGCATTTCCACGAGCAGTGGCTCAGTGGGAATGGAACGTGCTCAGTATCCCTCTTTGTTGAGGGCAGCTGAACTATTTGGGCCAGAGTCCGACAACCTCTTCATACAAAGACTGGGCTTCTCCCACGAATGATCCCAGTTGTTTCAGCCCACTAAGCTCATCCTGGTCTGGCTCTTTATTTAGAATGATTTCCATTCCTCGGGTGTTCACGAGCAAGTCACTGTGACGGAGTTTCCTGCCCTTTGTTATCCGTGGTGCTTTGTGTGCAGTCAGCCACTGATTCAGCAAGTGATTTCAGGATGAATGGAAAGAAGCCCCGTAAGCTGAGTTGGCAAAGACAGGCACCTGCATTGTGTTCTCTTGAAATCTCACTGCTCTCACCCAGGCTCCTTTCCTCTTCACTCAGGTGTTCTCTGCTATAATGTCCTTTAGAGACAGGAAGCCCTTTATAATATTAAATTGCACAATAACCAGAAAATATCAGATTACATTATACATTGATCATTGGCAACTCAAGACTTTTAATTCTTGTATGTAGCTGATTAATTTAAAAATGCAATTTAAAAATGTTTATGCATATTTTGTAGTAAATTCATAAATAATGGAAGATGAAAATAGTACAATTTAGAGACAGAAATCCCTTTATAAATCCTAAATTAAAGCAAACTGAAGTAACCAGAAAATATCAGATTCTTTGTACATTGACAACTGGCAAGTCAAGACTGTTCTTGTCTTCATCTGATTAATTTAAAAATACATTTTATAAATATGTAGTTATAAAAATACATTTTATAAATACAATTTATAAGTAAATATGTATATTTTTGTAGAAAATTATTTTAAAAAGAGTAGGAGGAAAATTGTACAATTTTCTATTAATATCGTTCTAGATTTTACATGAAAAAAACAACCTGCAACAAAACAAAACACAAATAAACCGTCTCATTTGGAACCCAGTCTGATTTCTCACAAAATATCACTCCTCCTGTAGGTGCATTATGTGAGTGGCCTATTGGAAAGTAACTTGAGTTTTAAAATAGATTGCACACAAGCTGACTTTCCAAGATTAATTAGGAACAGAAACAGAGCTCATACTTCTTATGCAGCCAAACCTACCATTGACTTAAAGTGCATTTCCCTGAATGAATGGCATGTTGAAACTCCTGGAAGGAAGCCATGCTACAAAGAATTGAATTGAATGGGGTCAGAAACAGTCCCAGAAAGCCCTTTTAAGCTTGGAAAGCACCCTCCTGAATTCCTTGCCAAGTGCAGGATTTGCTCTCACATCTATAAAGAGAAGGCTGCAGCCCTCAGAACGGCCTGATTAGTATTTGCCAGGCTGCAGGGCGCAGACAGTGCAAACAGATCCCGGAGCCATCCATCTTGCTCAGGCAAACCCTGCCCAGGCTGTCCTGGTGTCCTGGCCATGCTCAACGCTGTTGATCCCTACAAAATGCTTGATCTGAACAAGAGTTCTTGGTCTACCCTACCAGTGTTTTCATCTTGACACACATCTAATGCTTTTCTCTGTTTTCGCTTCAGCATCATATAGAGTAGGGTGGTAACGATATTACTGTGCTTATGTATTTCCTTATACTGGAAATCTTTTGCCTTCTTAGAATGCCAGAAAAAGTTAAGAGTGCAAGCCTCAGTAGACAGGGCTAATTACCTTGGCAATTTAGATTAAGTCCTTGAAGTGGATTGTTAGAAATTAGTTTATTTATGTTAACAGATTGAGGATCCTTTTCTCTTTCAGATGTTTCAGCTACCATGAGCTAATCTTCCTCCTGAAAAACACAAAGAGCTGGACATGTTTGTTGCTGATTCCTGTGCATACACTTAAATGGGCTTTTAAATTGCTCTCAATTCATGACTTGAATTTGAGATTTTTAACTTACTGTTTCTTATTAATTCTTCTGTTGTGTTTGTTAGTTTTGCTAATTAGCTTCAGTTCTGTTCTCCAAACTATTTGGTTTGTACACCTAAAGAACTAACCAATAGGTGGTGACAGCAGTACACTTGTGGATTTAACATAGTTACACATGGCTTTGCAGCCTGGGCTTGCCTTTAATGGCATAATTTCTTACACTGTGAGCCTTGGTAATATTACTAGAAACAAACTATATCCACATTTAAAATTCAGAGGTACTGGTCTAAGCCTGGAATAGCTCAGTCTCTGACAGTGCACATAAGAAAGCACAGTAGAGGCTAAACCAGCCCAAGATTTGAAGTCTCAAAGTAATTATTTGAGAACAACCTCTACAGCACAAAGATACAGCGGTACAGGTTTTAAATCAATCATTTTTCCAGTGCAAGATTCTGCATCTGCAAAACTCAAATTGGTATTTCTTAGTTTACAAATTGCAAATATCAGAAGAGTCTTGTCAGCATTGCATTAGAAGCATCTTTTTGTGAAGCAGTGCAATGAACATCTGACTGTTCACCCTCTATAGGCTTCTGTACATAAACCTGTTTTGAAAATTAAAGTTTCTTTCTATGTTTAAGGTGTAAACTCTACCTATGATACTGTACAGGCAGTGTGCAAGTTAACAGTTAACCCTATCAACTTCCTATTTCCCTTACCCAGAGTAATTTGAGAAATACAAAATAAAATTGGTAAGATAAAATCAATAATTTCTATTTGATGTAACAGGCCACTCAGAGAGCTTCATTAGCAAAGGACAAAATTCCAACCCCAGATAAAGTTAGTGGTAATTTTGTCATGTATTTTAATGGGCCACAGTATTATATTTTTCATTAATATTTCACAGTAGGTAATTTTTCATTGCTGGAAAAAATTTTTACAGCTATTTGCTAAGAAGCAGAGTAATTTAAAAAAGTTTTTTATTTGAAATGTTAAATTTTATTTTCTTCTTAGGATATGAGAAATTTTCTATTGATATACCCTCTTGATCCCATTTTTTTTAATTTTGTAATGTAAATCTTCATGAAGATGCTGAAATTTTAGCTCTATTGTGATCTATTTATGGATTCTTTATTTGAAAATGTGGAGAAGTTTAGAAATTCTGATGATGTGTCATTACTTTGAAGAACTCTGCATGTCAGCAAAGAATAAGCGTACTTCCCAGATTCTAGAAAATCACAAGAAAAGTCAAAAGTAATCACTGGATGAATTGAAGAAAGAGTTTTCTTGGACCTCCACTTCTGTGTTTAGTTCTAAGATGAAATTTCAGGAACCTTTTAACACAGAAAGGAAGAAGAAAATAAAGACACCTGTATCAAAAATGCCAGATGACAAAAATCAGTCCAGTATTTCAGCAGGTAAGAAGAACAATTTAAACTGCTGTAAAATGAACCTGAACAGATTGAAAGGGACCTTAAAGCTCATCCCATTTGTTGGGCAGGGACACCTTCCATTAGCCCAGGTTGCTCCAAGCCCCGTCCAACCTGGCCTTGGACACTTCCAGGGATGGGGCAGCCACAGCTTCTCTGGGCAACCTGTGTCAGGGCCTCCCCACCCTCACAGGGAACAATTTCTTCCCAATATCCCATCTGACCCTGCCCTCTGGCAGTGTGAAGCCATTCCCCCTGTCCTGTCACTCCAGGCCCTTGTCAATAGTCTCTCTCCATCTTTCTCGCAGCCCCTTCAGGCCCTGCAAGGCCACACTCAGGTCACCCCAAAGCTTCTCTTCTCCAGGCTGAACCATCCCAACTCTCTCCCCTTTCCTCCCAGCAGAGCTGCTCCATCCCTCTGACCATCTTGGGGCCTCCTCTGGACTCTCTCCAGCAGCTCCATGTCCTTGCTGTGCTGTTCCCAGGGCTGGAGCAGCTCTGCAGGGGGGTAAAAGCCATAAGTGCAAAGTCAAAGCACAAATAACTTGGAAGTAACACTACAATTAACACTGTAGTGATTGAAAGTTTATCATGGGTACATGCCACATGTTGTATCTTAATATTTTACTGGAGAGTCTTTCCTGCTGGTTAGTACATTGTTAATCCACCTTGAAGCAATAATCCCACTGGCCAATGCTGTGTTAATGCAGCATTTAGTGTCATTTGCTTGATTCAGTAAAATAGCAGCAAATGCCAGGAATCCATTAAAAAGCTTCGAAGTCTGTAGTTTTATTCCAAACAACTGCACAATTCTTAAAAGAATGATTTGAAGGAATGGAAGAAAAAGCAAATCTAATAAGTAGGACTGGATGCTCTCTCTTACTAATAAAATACCTGTTGAATGAGAATTGTCATCAGTGAGCTTCAATATTGGACTATGTGTCCTAATTAAAGGAATTGTCACAATATTATTTTGGTGAGCCTTTCAAAGCCAGATTAAATGCCGGAGATTTCTGAAAAATATGGGATTCTTTCATTTTTAATGTGATAGCAAGAAATTAAAGCTACAATATCACCAAGTAGCAAGTCAGGCAATTTTCTATAAGCCTCTAACTGTACACAAACTATTCAGATGCAGAGTTCTGGCAATTGCATCTGAATACTCATGTGAGCAAAGGTTTGTATACAAAGTTTGCAAGATTATGTTTAAAATTGACAGAAATCCAGTCCTTCTGGATTTTGTTATGTTTTTGTTTGGTCTCTGAAATCTCGTGTTCGTAAACAGTCTTACTCCAAAATCTTGCTCAGAAGCAAGGTCGAAGTTGGTTATTGGATGACGGAAATCTAAAGAAAATGTAGTTTCCCTACCTATTGAGTTTAAAACTGATATGGTATACAAAGTAAGTGTAACTCCCGCTAAGATTAAGAAAATGGGAGCCAAGCAGTGCTTGCACATATTAAATAATATTTTCTGGGCAAAAGAGTTGAATAAAGCTGTAATTAAAGTCAAGACCTCCAAAGGTCAAATTGACTTTTACCAGACCAATATGTTTTATTGATAGCATCTTTTAGAGGTTTTTTAGGTGTAAAATTGATTCCCAATCTCAATCTAAGTATTTTAGAAGAAACTTTTCTAGGTGGAACTGTGAAAGGTATTGAGGGTCCACTAGGGATTGATATATTATAAATCATTATGTCTTAACCATGTCTCAGGCAGTGCTTTTGTAACCTCGGAGAGCTGTGATTGACTGAAGCAATGGTTAATGTTCCTGCTGCTGACTGAGTTTTTAGGGAGCTCCCACGTAACCTTAAGAGTGAGACTGCACTTTTCAGGCTCTGCTCTGCATTGTGTCCATCTCAGGAGAGTCTCTGGGCGAGACTCTGCTTTGCAGGCTTTGCTTAGACGTTAACAAGGTCTTGCCAGCCTTAGGCTGATGCTTGGCATACCCTCTTTCTCTGTTTGTAGACTGATCCATAGGAGATCTCTGAGCTGTCATTTGATCTCCTGCCACCTTCCACTTTCTGAGGAGTTAATTTCACTATCTGGTCAGGGATGTGCTGGGACACTGTGTTTGTGGAGGGGACAATATAGGAAGCAGAAGATCCCTGTGCTGTTTCTCTTCTTGCACATGTGTGTGTACATCAGTAATAGTCTCTTCTCTAATATCAGTAATAGGATAAGTGAGCTGCTTCCCCTGCCCTCACAGAGGTTTTCATACATAACAAAAGTAATTTTATTGATAAAGCTGTTGGGTAAGAACACAAATAAAGATCTAGACAGGTTTGCCTCTACCCAAAATCCCCAGACAGTAGCTGAATTTGTGCAATAATAAACAAGGAAACTGTGTAAGTATTAACTCTGTAGGGAAGAAAACAAGTATGGAGTATATTTTTAAATGCTGATAGGACATACTTTTTCAGCTGTGGATTGTGATTTACATTATAGATTTCAGAAGTACTCAGTTTTTGCATATTCTCCTCCATATATGACAACGAAAATCACATTTTTTCATTATATAGATAAAAGCTTTGTATTTATTCTTTTCAGTTATTTTCAATCTAGGAAATGCCTATTTCCTCACAAGTGTTAATACATAAGCTGAAAAAATGGCCTTACTGGACTATTAGTGGACTGAAGCAGAGAAAGGCTGTCCCAGCAGTAAAAGAATTGTTCTGTGAAATCAACCTTTCTCCCAAAAATGCACTTTAAAGACCAGAAATCCTCGAAATTGCACCAAGAGTTAGTAAGCTTAAGAACATGGTCATCACCAAGAGCTAATTCATCAAATAAATAAAAGAGGTACATAGCTTAAAATGATGCCTCTCCTCAGTGAACATATGCCTATAATTCACCCAGTCAGTGAAAGGATCTCTAAAAATAGTGTGTGTCTGGAGATGATAATGCTGGAACAGAGAAATATGGAACTCTGAGGGGCCATTCCTCAGATGTGAAGTATCTCTGATACCTTGATACAAATATAGACATGTAATGAAAACAGTCCAGTTCCTGCTCTAAATCACTCACCTCATTTGTGTTAAGCTGTGTGATTAACCTCTTTAAAGCATGCACTCCTCTGGTAGCCTTTTCTTGTATGAACCAAGAGTGAGTTGAGTTCTGGGTCTGAACAACAGAACATATAATGCAGGAGTCACTTTCGGTAGTTTCCATGATTTCTAGGAAAATATGGAAGAAGCAACAAACACACTGGTCTTCATGTAAGCCATGAAAATACTGAATTTCTAGAACTTAAAAAAAAATTTTAAAAATATTCTTTTTCTCTACTTGTCTTTGGTTGTAGCAGAGTTTAAAAAAATTATCCCTGTGGTTAAAAAAAAGAAAAAAAGGCTAAATCAGTCTTATCTACCTTCATAACAGCAGTGAAACAGAAGCTGTGTTGTAAAGGAAATTTGCTGGAAGGCTAAGGGTGAGCAATGGGATGTAGAGCACCTCTGCAGAACCCATTCTGAAAGCCTGTGTAGGACTTCCCTCTTCATCTTTCAGTATTTCTGCCCTTTTCCCATTCCTTCTTGAGCAGCTCTGGCTGGCAATTTGTGTTTTTCCTTGACTAATGCCCTGAGCCTTCTCCCCAAGATCCATCCTCTGGAAGGAGGTGTAGAAGTGCAGAGTGATGGACCTCGTGACTTCAGATCTGACCTCCTAATTTAGAGTCTGGCACACAATCCCTCAATAAATCAAAGGACTTAGCTATCCCTTATTTGTGGATCATAGGAATTGCATATTCAGTGGACACAACCTCTGCTTCATTATGGATATACATTTATATCCTTATGTGTTGTTCCTGCTTTACATCTTCATACTGTATCTATTGCATATTTAGATATGTATATATATAAAATGTTCTTGAACATGATTACAGCTGAAAATTATCTTGGCCTAGCCATGAGACAGTGCCTCTCCTACATATTTTAGCTCTGATAATAAATTACCACTTACATTTTTGCTGAAACAAACCTGTGCATTTAAACCAAGGAAACAGCTCCTATTCACCTTCTTTATTTTTTAACAAAAAACAAAAGAAAAAACCAATTTTTATTGCAAGATATTCATCATGCACTTTCTAGCAGTGCACTCTGACAAGGCTAACAACAAATGGGACTAATTTCACAGACTCTGAGAACAAGTCATTCCATTCACTCCACACTGCACACGTTGGATTTATTTGATATATGACTATTTTCATTGATTGCTGGAGCTTCATGTGTTTGGTTACAAGACTATATGCTTTATCCACTTGTATCTCTACATAAATACACCTCACTTGCTCCTGGGATGACAAATTCCTTTCTACCTCATAATTTTTTTGTACCTCACTTGTTTCAATTAATATGCAGAGAAGACAAACAGATTCATTTGTTCTCTTTAAATTCAGTAGCACCACTTCCTTGGGCAAGGTCTCAGTTTTATTTCTAGTTCTTGGAATAGGAAACCAGAAGTGTTTCATAATAATCTTACCCTTATATTTTACAAATATACGAAATCTTTGTTAAAAAAATAGAAGGCAACAATATAGATTTACTTTCTTTGGATCAGCATGCTAGAAATTGTGGTGGAGCATTAGTTCTTTTTGCTTACTTTTTTAATTAACCAGCTAATTTAGTATTTCAAGGAAGCACAGTCTATGGATAACAAGAATGTGGTGATTCCTTAACTGTAAGGCTAGTTGGTTAGCAATAAATCTTTAATTTCTTCCATGTTTATTTAATGTGGATTAATGTCTTATGTCTCATTGAGCTCCACAGTCTTTATTAAAATAAATTCAGCTGAAGAAAAATAAGAAATCTACACATTTCATGTTACTAGTATATAATTTAGAGGAATAGACTCAAGAGTGTGTGTTTGTAGAATAAGAGAAGAAGTCAATGTGTTTTAAATAGATGATTATGCATCAGTATGTTGCAGAGCCTTCTGAGACAGTACACCATATATAGCATAAAAAGAATATGATGTCTGCAGTGTTTATGTAGTCTGTTTAGCATTTTACAGTTTAGCATGTCTGTATGTTAAGCTAAAAATACTGATGTGTACAATAGGGCAAAATGTTTTTTATGTGATTCAGTTTGTGCATCCAAAGGGACACTCATAAATTAACATTTTAAATGACAACAGAAACTGGTTTAGCGAAAATGCTGTGAGAGTCACAGAATCACAGAATGTGCTGAGCTTGAAGGGACCCACAAGGATCATCCATTCCAGCCCTTAGCCCTGCACAGGCCCATCCCCAAGAGTCACCCCCTGTGCCCCAGAGGATCATCCAAACCCTCCTGGAGCTCTGGCAGCCTTGGGGCTGTGCCCACTGCCCTGGGGAGCCTGGTCAGTGCCCAACCACCCTCTGGGGGAGGAACCTTCTCCTGAGATCCAACCTGCCCCTGCCCTGACACAGCTCCAGGCCATTCCCTGGGTGCTGTCCCTGGTCCCCCCAGAGCAGAGCTCAGTCCTGCCCCTCCTCTGCCCCTGCCCAGGCAGTTGGAACTGCAGTGAGCTCTGCCCTCAGTCTCCTCTGCTCCAGCTGAACAGCCGCGTACGTGCCCTCAGCCTCTCCTCACACCGTTTCCCCTCAAGGCTCTTCCTCATCTTTTTTGAACATGGACAAGTGTTTTCATGCAGTAATACATAGATAGCAGGGTTAAATAATGCTGTTTGGTCTGATGACCAAATGACTGATGGCCCCAGATGACTTTTTATGCAACCTGAGTCACTACTGTCTGCCGAGACCAGGTGGCAAGTGACAACCCCTTTACTCTGGGTATGCTCTAAATAGCTGTGTCCCCACAGCAGCCATGGTGCTGCTCTCAGTGATTCTGACACTCTGGGTTTAAAGGCTGCCATATTTACAGAGAGATGTTTCAGTATGGAAAAATGTCGGTGTTTTACTTGGTGAATGATTTTCAACTAGACCAACAAGATACCTAACAAACCTCTGACTTTGTTGTTGGCAGGGCTAATTTTGAATCTATTATACATCATAACAACAGAAAATGAAGTCTGTGGAGCCCAGATTTGAGATTTGCATACCATGCATTTTGCATGCAAATGAGCTGTGAATTCAAGGGACTTTAGCACATGCTTTGCAACATCACTGCCAAAACCCCCTTAACAGTGGATATTTGCTTGCACAAATTTAGGATTTGCTGCTCTTTCCTCTTAAGGACTCAGACTTTCTGAGTTTCAGTGAATTTTGCATGCAGATGGGTCTCCACACATTCTTAGTATTGTGGGAGTGTCATGGTTCACCCAACAGTTCTGACAGCAGATTTTGAGACTGAAATACCATACCTGCTACTGGGAGACTTGCTCATGAAAAATCCAGTTTCTCTGAGGTGATTGTCTCCTGAACTCTAGGAAAGATAAATATTGACTTCTTTTACAGTGGATTACATACACAGAGTTTAATAGTTAATTAATTATCCTCTTTTCCATGTAAGGGATAATGTGTAATAAACTGAATCACTGTTACCAAACAACATGTTCATTTTCAAATGAAATGTCGGAGCATTCATTCTTTAAGAAGCAATATATCTTGTGCCTACTCACAGCAAAGTTGAAGGTCAGTCAGTTTATTAACCTCAAATGGCTTTATAACCTATTAAACATAAACTATATCTGAATTATTAATTAATACTGCTGTATTATAGTGTGCTCTGTGTTCTTATGTCTTTCTAGCATTTGTCATTCCTCCTCCTCCCAAACCCAGTGGGGCTCTTTGTGGTAGTTCACAAACCTTCATCCCAATGAATAATTAACACTTGCTCCATTTGACTTCTTTTTAAAGAGTTGACATTTGGAATGTAAATGGGAATTTCTTCATTTCTTCCCTGACCCAAGGATAGACTTAGTGGGTGAATGGCTGGTGTTTCCCTTTTGTCACCAGTACAGGGCAGATGTTTGTTTCAAGGGCCTATTAATTACAATGTTCTGATTGTAAACTGCTCTATTATTAGTCCCTGGGTAAATGCTTCACCTGCTGAGTAATATACCTGGCATTCTCAGACAGACAGTTGCCTCAAAATATTATCTGAAAGAATGATAGATCAATTGTCACTGAATGCCACTGAAGCTGTGCATAAATTCTTCTGCAGAGGAAAATTACAGACATATCTGTCAGTGATCCCATAAAACTGAAATGTGCCACAATTGTCAGAGGATACCCAAGAAACAATGAATCACTAAAAATAAAACTAAAGAATTTGTAGTGTGTTTGGTGACATTTTAGAGTATTTAAGCTATCTTTCTCAAGGTATGAGATGTGTTCAGGCCAACTTTCGTGAGTGGAGAGGTAGTTTAGCTCTGATATTTTTTAACCATATGTGGTTTTAATATTTTTCATTTTACCTGTTCCACAAATATTCCAGTCATAGGAAGTCCATTGTCTGGTACTTACAACCTGATGAGATACTGTGATCATAAAGTCCAGTACCTTATTACTATTGTTTTACACTTTCATATTGCATCATTTGTTACATGGTGATGCTGAAAAAAATACAATTGACAAAAGTTTTACCTTTTACCTTTAGGGCCACAACTTTTAATATAAGTTATTTAGATCCAGTAAATGTTGCTTGCCATGTACATTACTGCTGTCATTTATTGCTGAAGAAAGTGGTTTATCATTCCTCCATTGAACCCTTCATACTAAGAAATTATGATGCCTAAAATATTTCTTTTATGACTCTTAGGTATTTGAGACAGAACTGTTTGTCAGGCAGAACTCTGACAGCAATTGCTGCTTTGCTTCTCTATTTTAAAGTGAACTTGCCAAAAGCCCAGTACTTAAAATTAGTCTTGTTTAGTGTTAGTAGAATAGGTTAAAGTATCATGGGAAATCTGGGGGTAAAACAGAGGTAAGAGACTAAAAAATAAAACTGCACCTTGTCCAAAGGATCCTGGCATTTGTTCCAGTCCTGTTGAGCATCCTGGCAGCTTGGGCTGGGAGAACGGGTTTCTGAATTATGCAAACACCAAATGGTTTTCTCAGTGTCTTGATCTTCCTTGAGATTCACAAGCTCATCGCTCTCCTTTGGAAGAGACTTCCTCATACCTCAAGTCACAGGAGAGACACAGCCTTTTCTCCTTGCTTCATAACTGTAGCTTTTTTCCTCAACCATATATATTAAGTTAAAAAATAAATGAAAAAAATTCTTTTCTTTCATAGTAGCCTTTGAGATACACTTGCAGACTGTCATCACAAATACCTCTCTTTCCTTCAGTAAAACAGGTTTACTGAAGAAAAGCAGTTTGGTATTTGGGTTTGGAGTCCATCATTCTTGATACTGTAGTTTTGCTATAATCTGGTTTCATGTTCTTATTTACAGTTTGGTTGTTCTTTAGGTTTATTGGCTTCTACCAGTATTTATACAACTATTATTTATATTTAAAAGAATGCACTTGATACTATTTTTATTATTGTATTTGTTTTCCTTTCTTAGTTTTGCTTTCACTTCATTGGATCTATTGCCAAAGTTACACCTTTTTAAGGAAAGCATTGATTTTTTTTGTGATCCAAATTTCAATTAATTGCTAATCAGAATTCACCTTTTTTTCTGTTTACATTTCTCCCAGTTGTCAATTTTGCTTCTAATTTTCCTTTGCTTTTTCTCATTACCATTTTCTACCATGTAGTCAGATTTGGAATAGTTGAAATTTTGGTTGCTTTTCATCTGTTATTATCTGAGGTGACTGCTCTGAAATATTTGGGATCCCTGAAGATGTGTGTTCAATCCTACCACAACCACAGCACACAGTTATCCTTCTGAGATTAATGAATACCATTCTATAAAGTCCACAGAGTCTGTTGCAGAGAGGGTTTAGTTGAAACTTCCAAGAAGAAAATCCTGTCTGCTCTATTTAATTACTGGAAATAACATAATCTTTCTGTAGGATTTGGGGTTTATTCCTGTGACTTGATTCTTTTCTCCTTAGCATACTGGAGTTTGCTATCCAATTAGTTACTGCCTCCACTTACCAATATTCAACACATTTCAGCAATGTTGTATGTAAGAGAGCAGCTTGTTTGGTGCAGTTCACAGTAAAAGTGTAAGATCATTTGATTAGTTACAAAAATAAGGGAAATGGTTCTTAAAGATCATCCCATTCCACCCCCTGCCATGGGCACGTTGCTCCAAGCCCTGTCCAATCTGGCCTTGGACACTTCCAGGGATGGGACAGCCACAGCTTCTCTGGGCAACCTGTGCCAGGGCCTCCCCACCCTCACAGGAACAATTTCTTCCCAATATCCTACTCTCTCTCAGTGTAACGCCATTTCTCCTTGTCCTGTAATTACATTTTTTAATAACTTATGCATATTCTCAGTATTATTTGTTTTTAACTGTAGCTAGAACTATCAAATTAAAAGTAATATTAGAACAGTCAGTACTGTTAAATTTCTGTACTTGTCATATTTGCCTTGGATATCTGAAGGTGGAGGGGTTGTGTGATACAACAGATAATGTTAATGTGGCACAGCTGAGGTCAGTAATTAATCCTACTTTAACCTCTGTCACTACTGCAGTGGCATTTAAACTGTGCTACTAAGAAGGCTCAATAAAGGCAGCACAGAAAAATTGCACAACATTTATGTGTTTTAATGACACACGCTAAAGCAATGCTACTGATCAGATTCTTTGCTAATTGCCTGCTGCTACTTCTGTTGGTTATATTTCAACGGAATAGACACACTTATTTACAAAGAACATTGTTTTTTAAGATGCCCCTCACTGCTTAATTCCTATAAGCTCTAGAGAGAACAAAAGTTTATGAAATATCATTTTAGACACTTCCAGAAACACAAAGCACTTAATTTTTGTAAGAATATTGAAGGACTTATAATCACTAGAAATTTCCTTTCTCTTTTTCCATGACTTGCTTATACTTAATTCCCAATAATTATGTAAGAAGCACTTTGATATGGTATTGTTTTTGCAGAAGCTTAGGAACTGCTGGATTGAAGTTCTCTGAAGGATTTTCATTCTTAAGCCTACAGCCTGATTTTACTGTAAAGTGCTCCATTTTACTTTGACTTGGATTTAGACTGCATTTAGCTTTTCTGGGAGAACATTTGTATGTCCTTTTAACAGAGAAGGAACTGTGGCTATTTCTCCAACAGATAGAGGTTATTCTGTAATACCCAAATGTAATACCCAAACAATTCTGGAAAACCCAGCAGAAGGCAAGTGAGATTCTGTAAGAACAGAGTTACAGGCCTACGTGTATGATTATCTTAGAATCATAGAATATGCTGAGTTGGAAGGGACCCACAAGGACCACCCAGTCCCACTCCTGGCCCTGCACAGATGGCCCAGCAATCTCACCATCTTCCTGAGAGAATCATCCAAACCCTCCTGGAGCTCTGGCAGCCTTGGGGCTGTGCCCACTGCCCTGGGGAGCCTGGTCAGTGCCCAACCAGCCTCTGGGGGAAGAACCTTGTCCTGAGATCCAACCTGCCCCTGCCCTGACACAGCTCCAGGCCATTCCCTGGGTGCTGTCCCTGGTCCCCCCAGAGCAGAGATCTGAGCTGTCCCTCAGGAGGAGCTGCAGCCCCTGATGAGCTCTGACCTCAGTCTCCTCTTCTCCAGCTGAACACACCAAGTGCCCTCAGCTGCTCCCTGTATGGCTGCTCCAGACCTTTCAACAACTTCTTGTCCCTCCTTTGAACACTCTCTAACGGGTTTATATCTTTCTTATACCAGGGTTTCCAAACTGTCCCCAGCACTCGAGGTGAGTCACTGAACAGACACAGAAAATCAAGAAACATCTCTGGCACATGTGAGGAGATGAAACTATTTATCTACTTATCCATCTAAAATATATACTGTTGTCCTACTTTGCTACCTTTATACTCACCAAAATACTAGGCAGATACCTTTAACATGACATGCAGTACTCTGTTCTTAACCCAACCTAATATGCTCCTGTCATGCCTTTCAAATTTCTTTGATAGCAAAGGCTTTGACCTAGAAATTTTCTCTCCCAAGAGAAAATAGTGTTCATATGCTGGTTCTCTCACATACCAGATCTCAGCTGGAATAGTTGGGATAGAAATGCCTCACCTGTTATAAGTGCTTCTCTCCCTGGTGTAGCAAAAGTGTAGAATAATAAAGGGGTGGGAAGTATTCCAAATGTTATGAACACTGGACAATCACAGCACTCATAAGAGACCAAGGAATGTCCACTGCATTAAAATAAACCAACGCAGTCCAGATTGGCAAAACACCCTTTGGATTTACATGTGTAGGGTTTTGCTGTAAATATGTGTGTGAGAGGTTTATTACTATTTTTCTACTAAATTAGATCCTTCATCAGGAATCATTCACAGAATGATGTTTGTAATGGAACCAAACACTAAAACATAGCAAAGCTTTCAGCTTTGCAAAAGACAAGTCTTCTTTCCAGGGTTTGTTAGGAGCTGAGGAAATCGCCAGTACCATCTTTCATTATTGTTCTCTTTGGTGGTTTGTAGCCCTTCCACAGGTTGTACAACTCTGTGCTGACACAAGATGTTTGTTCTTTAATAACTAGCAGAGTTGGCAATTTTGTGGTGGACAGGCAAGATCTCTGTTCAGTAGATGACATCCCAGAAGCATCAAAAATACAATAAGAAAATACATGCCATTTTTTTGGCAGCTCATTGCTTCCTCTGAGTACTGGCTGTGAGTTAGATGGGTGAAGAAACTGAAATGGCAAGAACTGCATGATTATAAAGGAACAGGATTCTGTTCTCTTTACATGATGCCTCTCATTATCTAGTAAAAATCTGAACAGAAATACAAAGATGATACATACACAGATAATATTGCTTATGGACACCCTGAAATAGGAGTTAATTTAATCCTGAGGTCTCAACTTTCATCACAAGGAAGGATTGTAGCAAAAACTGTGATGCTTTTCTGGAGATCACTGGACCTGTGGACAGCAAAAAAGTGACTTTGCTCTTCTAGAGTGAGCATTTTACATGAATACTCTGAAACATTTATACTAAAGCTAACTGAATTTGATTACACATAAAATTCAAATTGATTAGGTTTTCAATTTATAGTATTACCTGATAATCTAAATTCCACCCATCTTAATAGAAGATGAGAGAAGATTGCAGAGAGCCTTGTATTCAATTTAAAGATTAATCAAAGTATAAGAAGGAAGAGAGAAAATATTTTCTCAGGGAAATTCAGCATAAAATGCAATGAAACTAATATAGCAGATAGCAACAGAAATATTTATCCTTTCTGAAGTGCCTTTTGGATATTTATAAATATATAAATATGTAGTTATGTCCTGATGTGTTTATAGTGTAAATCACATGATTAGAAACAGTATCAATATTGATTTCTTTTAGTATTTTTAATTAACTAATCACAAGTTTCCTTGTAAAGATTTTATTTCTGTGTTACTTCATAGATCAGACTTTTTATCAGTGAGGCAGATTTCACACTCAAGAAGAAGGGATTAGCACTCTGTGCTAATTAGAAGACCGTCTGGTTTTAGTACCCTTTGATTTTCCAACTGGATTGATGAGGTCCTAGTTAGAGTTGTGTCAGCAAATAGTAGCCTTTGCCTTTAGGCTGCACTAATGATCTGAGTCTCAGGCTCTTCTACCTGGTGTGTTGCATCTTTAGGGCTGAGTTCCTCAACGTGGTAAGAGTAGTACAGATATACATTATAAAGTAAATACTTCTAAATGAAAGTGCAGTTATCTTTGACTTTTCAAACTGAATTTTTGTCCAAATCAAAAATATATATTTTCATTTTTGATTTTTCACTTCAGAAGTTCCCTAAAGATAGGCAGTATTTATTTTCAAACAAAAGCAAAATTTGAGATGTGAGCATGCTTAGAAAAATTGAAATATTGAGTTTTTACTCATTCCACTCTTGGGTTCCCATCCCACAGACTGTGACAATTTTCAGACATTGATGTGAGAAATGTGGGGCGTTTTTTTGCATTCAGTCAGGTGTATTTTATCTCCTAGTTTTTTGCTTTTGACATCTTGAAATCTACAGGAAGCTATCAGATGCCTGGATTTTAGGAAGAAGATGAGGAGCAGGCTAGGAGAAAAGGACGAAGAAACTACACCTCTCTGGTTTTTGAATGTTAATGTAATTTTGTACGCTAATGTCGTGTGAATTGCCATCTGTGTGTGAAATTAGGGGTGCTGCGATTGCATCCTTCTTTGATTTTGCTTAGGCCTCAATAGCAGCCTTTGTGCTGTGACCTGTCTTGGTGGTCTGCCCAATTTCCTGCATGAGTGGCAGTCAGAGGGGTGTCACTGGGCTGAGCAGCTGGGTTTGCTGGGCTCAGCAGGATTTCTGCTGCATCAGTTCCTCCTAATGTGAAGAAAGGGTCACCTTCCCTGCTCTTGAAGTCCTCCTCAAGGACTGCCTGGAGTGATACAAGCATAAGGCATTTTTCCACCTTTTTGTCCCTTCCTGAGAAGTGTGGGGGACAAGCAGGACATAATAGCTATTAGTCAAGCAAAACTTTCCATGGTCTGTAGTGGATAGCAGTGAATAGAGTGTTTGACAGGATGCATCTTTCTATGTATTTAGTGTTCTTCCAGCCTTTTCCTGAGTGACTCTCACCAGACACTCTTTGGGAAAGGATATTGGGATGGAAGGACTGTTGTGCTAACCCAGTATGTTTGTTTTTAGGGTCACTTAAGTGTTTTTATGAAGAAGATGGTTAAGTGTTTCTTTGACTCAGGGCCTTCTCTGAGAAAAAAACAATAAAAATGGGTGAGCATTTGGCGAACATGGAGATCTCAAAGTATTTAAAAAATTTTTAAAAATGTAAAAATTAAAAAGAAAAAGGTCTTCATTAAGTCTTCCATATTAAGTCTTTCCTCCTCATGTTTTATGCTGATATAAAGTAAGTTGTTGTAAGTACAAACACCCACCTTGACCTGCACATTTGGGATTATTCTTCTAAATAAAGCTTATCATTTCTTGGAAAAATTACCAAAGAATCTAAATTTGCCCGTGTGAGAAGCTTTTTCCTTCTAGCTCTTTTATAGCTTAGTACAATTCAAGCTGAACTATAACAGTTTATCAAAGAGCAAACATGACATGTGGTCATGTGTGGATTGACAGGCAGGAGTTGGGTTAATTTACTGTAACCTTCCTTAAAAAGTTGTGTTGAGGAAGCAAAAAGCCATTATCACATGACTGACCTTTGCCAAGAAAATATTAATCTTTCACCAACTCGTTTTGTTAGTACATGTATATCAAACCAACTGTTCTCAAAAATGTCAGCAATCTAAAATAGGCAGCAACATGCTGCACATCAGAAACAGTAGCAGCAAGTAGAGGGTCTTATTGAGGACACAATGGGAACTAAGGATTGAAGATGCAGCCATAAGAAGGCAAATTTAATAGGAATCCGTAGAGGTTCCCCTTATTCTGAGTTATTTTGTTGATTAAATAGTCCTTACATAGAGTAGTTACAATAATTAGTTGCCACCAAGACAGATGAGGTATTTTAAGATTAACATGAGTCAGAAAGAAGGCTTGTTTGACAGAATCACGCTTTACAGCTAAATAAATTTAAAAGGGGATTTGGTTTTTAAAAGTATATTTGTTTTGAACTGAAACAGTATTGGTTTGTTTGTTGTTTTGTTTCTTTTGGCTAATGCCATGGGTGGGATATCATAGAATCATAGAATGGATTGGGTTGGAAGGGACCTTAAAGCTCATCTCGTTCCACCCCCTGCCGTGGGCAGGGACACCTTCCACTAGCCGAGATTGCTCTAACCTGGCCTTGGACACTTTCAGGGATAGGGCAGCCACAGCTTCTCTGGGCAACCTGTGCCAGGGCCTCCCCACCCTTATAGGCAAGAATTGCTTCCCAAAACCCAGTCTAAACCTACTCTGTGTCAGTGTGATCCCATTCCCCCCGTCCTGTCACTGCAGTTGCTGATGAACAGTCCCTCTCCAGCTTCCCTGCAGCCCTTTCAGATCCTGGAAGGTGCTCTGAGGTCTCCACACAACCTTCTCTTCTCCAGGCTGAACAGCCCCAGCTCTCCCGTCCTGTCTCCATAGGGGAGGTGCTCCAGTCCCTTTATCAACTTAGTGACCCTCAAAGTCAAAGATCCTTTAATTGTTGAACAGAATTTTCTCAGCTAAGATATAATTATCAGCCACTGTTACCTATTTCGGCCAATGGAAAACCTCAAAAGAGTATGAAATCAACATTAGCTATTCTGTGAGAAATAATAAAGTCTCAGGATTAATTCTTTTTTTTACCAGGAAACAAAAATGTGTAGAATTGTAGATTTTTTTTTTTTAAGCGCCTTTAATCAACAAACCCATTTGTTTTGGCAGCTGCATTACAAATAGAGTTAATTTGCTCTGCTGTGTATGTGCGTATCTGAAGATATTGGCCCCTCAGGCAGACATGACACGCTGTCTTCTTTGGTTCAGGTGTAAGGTTGGTTCTGGATGTTCTCCACTGTTAACTGCTGGATCATTTCTCTCTGAGGAAGGTCCCTTGCACACAAACTGCAGGCAGTGCTCCAGCCGTGCAGGGTGGCATCTGAAAGAACATGGTTCTGGTTAAAAGTCATAAAATATACCGATATTAGGAACATCTTTACATCAATGCCAATAGGGAGAGATCTTTTGATCCAGGATGAGCAGACCAGATTTAAACCCACATTAAACTTTTATTAGAACATACCCATAATGGAATATATCAAATAGAATTCTCTATGAATTACTCCATAGAAAACAGAATATTAGAAAATGTCATGTCTTGCTACTATTTCAAAGTTAGAATAAGCTGTTCTGGAAATGTCACTGTGCTGAACATGATTGTTGGGGGATTTGTGGCTTGAGTTTGGGTGGGATTTTTGGGGGAATAGGTGTTTCTTAGGTGTTTTCCTTGGTTTTTGGTTTGTTTGTTTGGTTGTTTTTTCTTTCAGGATTATGTTACTTTTCTTTAGGAAAAATGAGATGTGAAGGGGAGGAGATTGTTCCTTCTCTCCATAAGTTCTTGGGCATGCTTATTGTAACAAAGGTATGCAGATCACTATGGATTTAGGAGATTACCACAAGAAAGCAGGATGCTGCACAGGAGGTGAAAGGCTTTTCTGAGAAACAGAGGAGAATATATACAAAAATATATTTTGTTCTTAGTCTATGAGTGGAACAAAATGAAGCCTGAAAAGGAAAAGCATGCAAGCTCACCATGAATAGGGGAGACTTGTGTATGAAACCCTCTTATTCATTTTGGCTTCTCTGTTTGCTGTCATAATTATAATGAAAAGCTAAAGGGTGTATTTCTTAAGTTGAAGACTCAGAAATTTGAGCCTCCTTGAAGATCAAAGTGAGAATATCAAGGCCACAGAACTCTGGCCAATTTGGGGTCTCATCACAGCCACCAGTGTGTACAAAGTCACGTTGTGCAGTGGTCCCAAAGAAAGTTTCTTCTGCAAAAGTGATATCTGGACAGTGAGAAGGAACCATGTGAAATAGTGTCCCTGAAAACAAGTTTTCACCAAAAGAAGACACAAATCAGAATATTAATTAGAATCATAGAATCATAGAAACAACCAGGTTGGAAAAGACCTCCAAGATCATCAGGTCCAACCCTTGATCCAACTCCTCCATGGTTACCACACCATGGCACTGATGCCACATCCACCCTCATCTTAAAAACCTCCACCCCCTCCCTGGGCAGCCCATTCCAATGGCTGATTACCCTCTCTGTAAAGAATTTCTTCCTAACATCCAACCTAAACCTCTCTTGGCAGAGCTTAAGACCGAGCCCTCTTGTCCTACTGCTGGTTCCTGGGAGAAGAGACCAACCCCCACCTGGCTCCAACCTCCTGTCAGGGAGTTGGAGAGGGTGATGAGGTCTGCCCTGAGCCTCCTCTTCTCCAGGCCCAACACCCCCAGCTCCCTCAGCCTCTCCTCACAGCACTTGTGCTCCAGTCCCTTCCCCAGCCTCG